>JAXCGZ010004791.1:0-5000 GCA_037179515.1 Halocaridina rubra | reverse complement strand
TGTTTAATTTTTTAATTTTATTAATATTTAATAACAGGCTTCTCAAGGTTTTGGTATATTTGAATAAAAAATGAGACTCTTTGCCTACGTTTTTGCTAATTTCTTCTAGGGCACAATGAAAGGGAACTATTATCTTATCTTGGTGATCAAAATGCGTTCTCCTTTCCGTGCCATGGTAGATACACGTTGATATATATATATATATATATATATATATATATATATATATATATATATATATATATATATATATATATATATATATATATATATATATATATATATATATATATATATATATATATATATATTTATATATATATATATATATATATATATATATATATATATATATATATATATATATATATATATATATATATATATATATATATATATATATATATATATATATATATATATATATATATATATATATATATATATATATATATATATATATATATATATATATATATATATATATATATATATATATATATATATGCGTATATATATATATGTAAATATATTTATATATATTTATAAATATATGTATATATATATATATATATATATATATATATATATATATATATATAATATATATATATATATATATATATATATATATATATATATATATATATATATATATATATATATATATATATATATATATATATATATATATATATATTTATATATGTATATATATATATTTATTTTTGAATATATGCTTATTTTTTTCTCTTTACTTTTCATGAAAGTAAATAAAAAAGTTTTGTATATTGCAGTTAGATAAATATAAAGGATTCTTTTTATGTAAACCTGCAAAATAGAATATTAATATAAGAGTATTCTGAACAGAGCATATAAAGAGTAAAATATTAAATCTCCTTTATCATCGCTATATCTGATACTAACAAATTATATTCAAATTGCAATCATAGTAGGAGGATATTGTTTGTTCCAATATATAGATATAAATATATATATATATATATATATATATATATATATATATATATATATATATATATAGATATATATATATATATATATATATATATATATATATATATATATATATATATATATATATATATATATATATATATATATATATATATATATATATATATATATATATATATATATATATATATATATATATATTATATATATATATATATATATATATATATATATATATATATATATATATATACTATATATATATATATATATATATATATATATATATATATATATATATATATATATATATATATATATATATATATATATATATATATATATATATATATATATATATATATATATATATATATATATATATATATATATATATATATATATATATATATATATATATATATATATATATATATATATATATATGTATATATATACATATATATATATATATATATATATATATATATATATATATATATATATATATATATATATATATATATATATATATATATATATATAATATATATATATATATATATATATATATATATATATATATATATATATATATATATATATATATATATATATATATATATATATATACTTCTTCTTCTTCTTCCTCTATTTGCATTCCCATTTTCATATGGGGTCGCATCTCTTCACTAGTCGTCTCCACTGGTTCCGGTCCATCACTTGCTCCTCCCCCAGCTGTCTCTCTCTGAGATCCTCCTTCAGTCGGTCCTTTCACCGTAGTTTAGGTCTTCCTCGTCTACGTCTGCCCTCCACGTCCATCTCCATCACTCTCAAACCTACGTAGTCTTCTTCTCTCCTCTTCACATGACCGAACCACTGTAATCTCCTCTCCTGCGCATTCGCCGACGCCTCCACCACCTTCACTGTACCTCTGATCCGGTCATTTCGTATCCTGTCCTCCCTCGTCACCCCACACATCCACCTCAGCATTCTCATTTCTGCGACATCTATCTTCCTTTCTTGAACCTTTTTCACCGGCCACGTCTCTGCTCCGTACAGCAACGCTGGTCTCACAACTGACTTGTACACTTTTCCTTTCACTCTAGCACTAATTTTCTTGTCACATAGCACCCCTGATGTTCTCTTCCAGCTGTTCCACGCTACCTGGATCCTATGATCAATCTCTCTCTCTAGGTCTCCATCCTTCGTTACCTAGGAGCCGAGGTATTTGAAGGCGTCCGCCTTTGGTAGCTTGTGGTCTTGCATGAACAGGTCGCCTCCTTGTGTCACATTGCACTCCAGGTACTCCGTTTTCTGTCTGCTCACCTTCAGTTCGTAATCCTCCAGCAAACCCCTCCATAGCTCCAACCTCTCTTGCAATTCTTCACGGAGGAGTTAATGTCCTCAACTTTCACTCTTTAAAAGGAAGCCTTAGACCTACGAATCTAAGCATGGCAGTGATTCTTAGTTGCAATAAAAGCTGAGTGAGCTAAATCAGAAGGAAAGGCTTTGTAAGACAGGTATGCCCGATTATTGACCTGAACCGCCATGAAGCCGGCATGCTCAAACCAAGGATTAGGGTGAGAAAAAGTTATCATGGAGGAGGTGAACGCCTCCATTCCCAAAGTTATGATTTATGAACAGCTTTCACTCTTTCAGTTGAAGATGATGCAAATATAAGATTTCCTTTTAGATCTTAGTTAGTAAAAAAAAAAATTACATAGAAAGAGAATTGTAAAGCAAGAAAATTTATATAAGCAACTTGGAACATAAATTTCAAGTGTAGGTAAAGATAAGCTAGGGTACATATAATGATAAATAGGTGTATAGAAGCCTTATAAAGTTAGATAGTCATTGACCATATAAGTTAGAGGAGTTTTACGATAAGGAGATACATTTTCTGAAAGTATTTTTCAATAATAAGTGATCTGGATGTGAAAGGAAAGTAGCAGTCACTGCACTGACCAGTACGTGAGCTACAAATCTCCGCACAGTATTTGTTTGAAGATGCCGTTTTGTGTTCACAGAATAGAAACAAGATCCAGAGGTTCCTTCAGTGTGTGATTGAGATGCCGAAGTTCTAATTTGTTTAGGTATCCATTGATTTGCCACCGTCTGCTAAAGTCAAACAGAAAGGGGGAAAATATAGAGTATATAGATTTTGAGGATGTATTTCTTAAAAGTAGATGCATGGTATAACGTATGATGAAAGAGGTTGATAGAAATTGTATTAAAAAAATAAGACCATTAATAATTTTTAATTACACATATATATATATATATATATATATATATATATATATATATATATATATATATATATATATATATATATATATATATATATATATATATATATATATATATATATATATATATATATATATATATATATATATATATATATATATATATATATATATATATATATATATATATATATATATATATATATATATATATATATATATAGTTCCACGCTACCTGGATCCTATGATCAATCTCTCTCTCTAGGTCTCCATCCTTCGTTACGTAGGAGCTGAGGTATTTGAAGGCGTCCGCCTTTGGGAGCTTGTGGTCTTGCATGAACAGGTCGCCTCCTTGTGTTACATTGCACTCCAGGTACTCCGTTTTCTATATATATATATATATATATATATATATATATATATATATATATATATATATATATATATATATATAGATATATATATATATATATATATATATATATATATATATATATATATATATATATATATATATATATATATATATATATATATATATATATATATATATATATATATATATATATATATATATATATATATATATATATACATATATATATATATATATATATATATATATATATATATATATATATATATATATATATATATATATATATATATATATATATATATATATATATATATATATATATATATATATATATATATATATATATATATATATATATATATATATATATATATATATATATATATATTATATATATATATATATATATATATATATATATATATATATCGATATATATATATATTATATATATATATATATATATATATATATATTATATATATATATATCTATATATATATATATATATATATTATATATATATATATATATATATATATATAATATATATATATATATATATCTATATATATATATATATATATATATATATATATATATATATATACATATATATATCTATATATATATATATATATATATAATATTATACATATCTATATATATATATATATATATATATATATATATATATATATATATATATATATATATATATATTATATATATATATATATATATATATATATATATATATATATATATATATATATATATATATATATATATATATATATATTATATATATATATATATATATATATATTATATATATATATATATATATATATATATATATATTATATATATATATATATATATATATATATATATATATATATATATATATATATATATATATATATATATATATATATATATATATATATATATATATATATATATATATATATATATATATATATATATATATATATATATATATATATATATATATATATATATATATATCTATATATATATAATATATATATATATATATATATATATATATATATATATATATATATATATATATATATATATATATATATATATATATATATATAGATATATATATATATATATATATATATATATATATATATATACATATATATATATATATATATATATATATATATATATATATATATATATATATATCTATATATAATATATATATATATATATATATAATATATATATATATATATATATATATATATTTATATATCTATATATATATATATATATATATATATTATATATATATATATATATTATATATATATATATATATATATATATATATATATATATATATA
>JAXCGZ010004790.1:10000-30625 GCA_037179515.1 Halocaridina rubra | reverse complement strand
AGAGTCTGTAAATTCATTCATGAATATGTTTGCAGATGATGCAAAGATTGTGAAGAAAGTAAAAAACGAGAACAATGGTAGAGAACTTCAGGAGGATCTAAATAATCTGCATGAGTGGTCAGAAAAGTGGCTAATGAAATTCAATACTTCAAAATGTAAGGTAATGAGAATGGGTACAAGTGCAAGAAGGCCCAAGCTTGACTACTCGGTGGCTGGAGTACAACTTCAAGAGAGAGAAAATGAGAGAGATCTAGGAGTAAACATACTGGCAGATTTGTCTCCAGAAATACATATAAATGGCATAGTAAGGGCAGCATATGCATTCTTATCAAATGTAAGGGTAGCCTTCAGGCACATGGACAAGGAAATGTTCAGAAATATATATGTAACCTATGTGAGGCCAAAACTCGAATATGCAGCCCCCTTTTGGAATCCACACTTGAAAAAGCACATAGGTAAGCTTGAAAAAGTTCAAAGACATGCCACGAAACTGGTGCCAGAAATACGCAATCTCAGTTATGATGAGAGGCTGAGGAACTTAGACTTACCATCACTCGAAGTTAGAAGAGTGAGGGGGGATATGGTGACAGTCTTTAAATTCCTTCATGGTTATGATAGAGTGGATAGGGATCGATATTTTGATATGGCTGGCTCTAGAACTAGAGGTCATAGTTTGAAGCTTCGTAAGAAAACTTCTTTGCAGGATGTAAGGAAATACTTTTTCGGTGTAAGAGTAGTTGATAATTGGAATTGGCTAAGCGAGGAGGTAGTTAATGCTATCTCAATCCATAGTTTTTAAGGACAGGTATGATAAGTATGACTAAGTATAAAATGGAAGCGATCAGGAGACGGGAAGATACGAGCTTTGGGCTCTTTCCCGTAAACACAATTAGGTAATCAATTAGGTAATCACATCCTCAAAACTTCACACGTGCGAGCATACACACATGACTATTTTAACTGCGAAAGAAAAAGGGAAGCAACGGAGTACCTTAGCGATTCCAAGTATATTATGTACATCATCTTCCGAGATAACTCGGATAATTATTAGAAATTATGTCGAAAGCGCTAAAGTACTCCTTTGTTTTCCTTTTCCCATCATAGCAAAAATATTCATATATAGAAGAATCACGTGCTCGAAGTGATGTATATATATATATATATATATATATATATATATATATATATATATATATATTATATATATATATATATATATTATATATATATATGTATATATATATATATATATATATATATATATATATATATATATATATATATATATATATATATATATATATATATATATATATATATATATATATATATATATATATATATATATATATATATATATATATATATATATATATATATATATAAAGGGCCATACAAGCCACAGGAAGTACATGGGAAGCATGCTCTCTCTCTCTCTCTCTCTCTCTCTCTCTCTCTCTCTCTCTCTCTCTCTCTCTCTTACCACGAGGTCAGAACTTAATACAGATCTGCTCATTTTTACTTAATGATGACAACCTTGATGTTATTCTTGCTCGTTATCCTCACTTTGGTGGCCATTAATTATATTGAATTATACATATATTTTCTGTATGTTGCTGTATAATTCTGTTTGTGCATTCTGCGTTTCAGTGAGCTTTACTTTTGCATATAATGTACTCTGTGCTGCCATACTGTGAGTTGTGTTAGTATGCAGCAGTGTTTTATCAATGTGTACACCTCCCTGTAAACTATGTTAAATTCTTGGTTTTGTATCCATTTGAAGCATTATTTGTATGAACTCATGTAATGTCTGACGCCTTGGCGCAATAAATTAACAAAATAATATAATAATCTCTCAGCACATAGGCATAGAGGGGAAGAATCAGGAGGAGGAGGAGGAGACAACATGATCGCTGGAAAAGCGACATGTGAAGAAGGATAAGATCGAATATATATATATATATATATATATATATATATATATATATATATATATATATATATATATATATATATATATATTTATTTATTAGAAATCTACCTCATTTTGAGTTTTTTATTTGCTATAACTAAATGTGAGTATGTGTGTATGTGATTTGCATGTGCGAATGTAATTTTTTTTACTACATAAATATTAATATTCGTCATTGAATCGAGTGCCATTTCCACGCATGCATTAGTAAATATGAGACATTCCGTCACAAAAGATACAACTACACTATAATTATAATGTATTGTTGTGTGAATGACCCCATCACTGCAATTATAATGACTTTTTCAAAAGACTCCTTTTATGTGTGCAGTTGAAGCTAGAACACAAAGCGTGTCATCTTTCTCCCCTCTCCCGTCCCATCCCATCCCTGTCCTCTTTCCTTCCTCTCATACTCTATATCTCTCTCCCACGTACCTACCTTCCTACTTTCTATGTACCACTCCTTTCCTGTCAAACTTCATTCTGTGTTCTTATCTTTTCCACTATTTAATTTTCCCTCTTCCACGTACCTTTCCATGTAACACTCACCTCTTGTCAACCTTCTTTCTCCTTTTTCTGTGCTCTCACCACCTCCTCCATTTCATTTCTCCCCTTCCATTTACCTTTCCACATAGCACTCCCCTTCTGTCACACTTCCTTCTTGTCTTTCCGTGCATTTACCCTTTACCATTCCATATTATTTCCCTTCCTCCACCTACCTTTCCAAGTTGCACTCACCTCCTGTCAACCTTCCATTTTCTATCTTTTTGTTCTATACTTCTCCTTTTCCATCTCATTTCCCTCTTCCCATCTACCTTTCCATGTAACATCCACATCCTGTCAACCTTCCCTCTATCACTGTGCTCTCACCCTCTCCTGCTCTATCTCATTTTCCCTCTTCCACCTACCCTTCCGTATAACACTCCCCGCCTGTCAACGTCCCTCCCTCTCTCTTATATTGTCACACGCACATTAACTACCTTTTTTTCTTCTTTCTTTCTTCTTCGTGTTAACACGACCCCCATCAAAAAAAGCGGTCACCTTAGCCACTAGCTCAGTCTCACTACTTAAAAGAAGAGGATGAAATCAGTGTTGGTGGTGATTACGTAGGCTGTGTGAATCCTTTTATCAGAAACTCTCATCTAGCAGATTTTTAGCTGTGTTGTATTTCATTCTGCAAAATCGAATAAGAAAAACTGTTTTGAGCATATTTCTATTTTGTTTCCCTTCAAAGAAACTTCGCCATTTTGGAGTTGTTATGCTTGTGTGATGGAATTATTTCACTCTGCGAGGCAACATCGGAAAATTGTTTTGAGCATTAATAATTTTGTTTTTGCCATTCTCCATCAAGAAAATTCGTCATCTTGGAGTTCTTCTACTTTTTTTTTCCTTTTACATTATTGTTTATACTCTGAAATCATATTTAGAAAATTGTTTTGAGCATAAATTATTTTTGTTTTTGGCTTATATTTTCTTCAAGAAAATTCCTTTTTTTTCATGATTTAAGCTATTTGGTTGATATTATTGTTTATACTCTGCAATCAGTGTTGCTGATTTGATTTGAACATCGTGGTTTATTTTGGGCCAAAACACTCTACAACTTGAAAACAGTGAAAGGGTATTTGGTAAGAGAAAAATCTTTAACCCCGAACTCTTTCTTTGACCCGATTTCTTAAACAGTGTAAACCTAGGATTCCATATTGTTAGTTAGCTAGACACATACAAATGGATTTCATAAAAGCATCTGACGCGGTTCTGTGTGGGCTAGGATCCCGACCATAGGGGGATCCTAGCCATACACAGAACCGCGTCAGATGCCTTTATGAAATCCATGTGTGAGTGTGTCTAGTTAACTAACAATATGGTATCCTAGGTTTACACTATTTAAGAAATCTGGACTTTGTGTTAATAATAATAATAATAATAATAAACTTTATTTCCATTTTACAATGGGTATTCGTCAGCCAGGACAAGCCCCAACCCCCCACTGTGATGTCCACCCACAGCAGTTCCTGCCAGTAAACAGCTTAAACTCTCGGTCTTGGACGGGGACCGATCTTTCGACCTCGTGAATGCGAAGCCAGCGCGTTACCACTGTACTAGCCAGCCTGACTGGATTTATTTTAACTTGGTTTTTGAAAATAATTATTGAATGATCATGTCGGGTTTCATTTTTGGTCTTCTCCCATCAACGAAAACTCCCTTCATCTTGGAATTTTTAAGCCTAGTGTTTTTAGTTTTGTCACCTTGCAAATAAGTTTTGAGAAATTGTTTTGAGTATATAATATCATAGTGTATTTTTCTTCATCCCCTCTTTATCTACAGTAACTCCTTCAGTTTCGTTTATAATCTGTGTTGGAGTGTTTTTTAAATCTTTGTGTTGGAATATTTTGCCTACAAATAATTTTGGAAAATTTATTTGAGTATTATAGCACTGAGGTCTGGTTTTGCCATTCTTACAACATAGACTACTTCAACTTTCTGTTTAAAACCACGTGTTTTTGAGTTTTTTGACTCTCCAGAAAGTTTTAGAAAACTGTTTTGAGTATATAAAACATTGTGGTTTGTTTTTGCCAATCTTCCTACAACAGAAACTACTTCAACTCTCTTTTTAAAACTATGTTTTGGAGTTTTTTGACTCAGCAAATAAGTTTTTGAAAATTGGTTTGAGTTTTTATTTTTCTTCGTTTATGACCAATAGATTTGTCGATTTCTTTGTTACTCTTGAAATAAATACTGGAAAATTTATTTCTTGGTTTGTTTCCGACCATTTCTTCAATCTTTTGCATTTCGTGGTATTGATTTTTTTTTAACTTTACAAAGAAATTTAAAAGTTTTTAACTATTGAATTTTGGAGAATTTATTATCGCTTGGTAAAGATATTTTGGAAATTTTTTAATCTACAAAAAAATTTGGAAAAATATTTTGGTGCAGTAAATATATGAAAAGGTATTCGCTTGGTAAAGAAATAAAAAAAAATGACTGCATTTTTTGTTGTTGTCAATTTTGCTCTTTACAAAAAATTTTGGAGAGAAAAATTGTATAAATATCGTGTTTATTGCCCCATTTCCTCCGAGCAGATAAAACTTTACATTTACGAATATATATGAATTCTTGAAAGAAAAAATAACAAATCAGTAATTTTTACTTTTATTTCGTTTACTGGAAACTAATTAGATTTGTAATTAGAACTATGTCATTTAAAATTTATATTATTTATATATTATTAATTTTATTTTAGCTTTATCTGAAATTTAGATAATTTTTTTTATTTCATGCAATGTCAACAAATTTCATTATCTTTTTAGAACTAATAAGAAGTTTCTGTAACTTTATACCTTCTAGTAATTACTAATTACGTTCAATATTTCTCAGAATATTTCTCAGAACCAATAAAATTGTCTTTATCTCTTTTATTTCATGGAAACTAATTGCGTTATGTTATGAGAACGCCATCGTGGGGCGTTAGGAGCTCCAGATTGTCTGTCCATCCCCATTCGAATCTGGATTAATAGTGACACATTAAACGGCCACCAACAACATTAGCACTAAAAGTAAATTTTTTTAAGCTTGTTTTTGTCTCTTTCTCATTAACTTCGTTTTAACTTTATGTCAGAATTGTGTGTGTGACCTTTATGACTTTGGGTCATTCTTGAAGTCTGCTTTTCGTGTCACACAGCATTGCCTGCTTTCCATTTTTTTTCTTTTTTTCTTCTTTTCTGTCTTTTTTGTATTATAATAATGTAGTTGTAGTAAATGATACGTATTCTTGACATATCATAGGATATCATGATTAACTCACTTTCACGCTCTCTCTCTCTCTCTCTCTCTCTCTCTCTCTCTCTCTCTCTCTCTCTCTCTCTCTCTCTCTCTCTCTCTCTCTCTCTGTCTATATATCTATCTATCTATCTATCTATCTATCTATCTATCTGTCTATCTATCTATCTATCTATCTATCTATACATCCGTCTATCTATCCATCTATCTATCTATCTATGTGTCTATCTATCTATCTTTCTATCTATCTATCTATCTAGTCACACTTACAAAATTCACGTGTGTCTCGTGAAGTTGCATCATATATATATATATATATATATATATATATATATATATATATATATATATATATATATATATATATATATATATATATATATTAGGTTGGTCATGGTAACAGCCTCCCTTTGAAATACTATGACTGAAGGTATTATGGATTCAAATAGGACTGGTCCAGACTGTTCCGGGTTGAGTCTTCCTTCAGGACGGTTCTTTCCATAGGCCTACATCTACACCGAAGATTCTGACGTATTCGTTATACATCTCTTGCTATCCCATTACATTTGACAAGTCACAACACTCCCCATATCTGTTTCTTTTTGCCATCTTTTTTCCTCATATTTGCTATATTTATGGAAGGTCCACAGCTTGTTGCCCCCAGTACCCGACATAGAGGGGTACTAAGAATCTTCGGGGATCCTGTTGACTACACTACTGGCTTGAGGGTAGATCTGCTTTTTTCATTCTTCACTATTCTAACATTCGTGGCCTGAAGTCTAATCTTTCGTCTGTGGAACAGCGCTTGGGTACTTCTGGCCCTAACCTCCTCCTTCTTTCTGAAACTCAGCTGTCTAGCCATGCATCCACTGACTTATATCAAATATCTCACTATAACGTGTATTCTCGTTTTCGTTCCAAAGCTGCAGTCTGTGCCCTCTGCAACACTAATACTCGTATTGCAAGGCCCATGGACCTTGAATCTCCTTACTTTGATGTTCTCTGGCTAAAAATCTATCTCTCCATACTACTATATTCCTTTGCTTCTGCTACTGTGTTCTAAATTCCACCGAGTTGTGTCTTTCTTTGAATATCCGTCCTCTTGCCATGAGTCCTTGCTATCTTCTCACCCACATGCCAAAGTTCTCTATATTGGAGACTTAAATGTACACCAAAGAAAGTGGCTTACGTCCTCTCACACTCATGTGGGAGGAAGTGAAACCCTTGCTTACTCTATTACTCATGATCTGGAACAAATTATCAAACATCCTATTCGTGTTCCCGTTTGACATGAACTTGCAGTCAACACTCTTGACCAATTTCTTACCTCTAGCCCTTCAACCTACTCTTATTTTGTGCTTTCCCCTCTTTGTAAGTCTGACCAGTCTGTGATCTATCTCTTCTACTTTCGCTCCCCCTTCACCAATCCCTCCAACGCAGCACCGCAGTTGGGACTCTGAGCATACCCAACTTGCAGATTTGCGTAACTTCCTGTTTGACTTCCTATGGGATGACTACTGCTTTTGGTCCCGAAACCCTGATCAGGTAGCCCTAAAAGTTGCCGAGATCATAACCTCGGGAATGGAGGCGTACATCCCCTCCTCTAAGAATGCTTTTTCTCCCCCTAAACCTTGGTTTGACTGTGCCTGCTCCATGGCTATTCAGGCCAGGAATTGGGCACACCAGTTGTACCAAGCTTTTCCTTCTGATTTAAGTTGCTTTGCTTTTATTGTAGCTAGGAATCGCTGTACTGCTCTGATTTGAAGGTCTAAGGCTTCCTTTATAAAAAGGAAAGTTGATGACCTTAACTCCTCTCCCACTTACAAATGTTTATGGTCCTTAGCCAAAACCCTCTCCAAAAACTTCTATAAGTCAAGCTATCCTCCTCTCATTCGCTCTGATTGTTCTATAGCTTGCTCTACCACTGACAAAGCCACTCTTTTTGGCTTTTTTTTTTTTTTGCCAACTCTTCCGTAAATGATTCCAGCTACCTTTACCTCAATCTTTGCCCCTCTCTAACCCTATAGACTCACTTATCCTTTCTTCACGCAAAGTTCGTAAGGTTCTTTCCTCACTAAAATCGGACAAGGCATCTGGTCCCAATGGTATCTCTGCAAGGTTCCTGAGTTTGTAGATGAGCTGGCTCCTGCGCTTTGCAGTCTTTTTCGCCTCATTCTGTCAACCAGTATCTATCATTCATCTTTGAAGCATGCTCTAGTGCAACCTGTTCCGAAGAAGGGTGACCGCTTTATTCCTTCAAACTACCGACCTATTGCCCTAACCTCTTTAATTGCTAAAGTTTTTGAAAGTTTGCTCAATCTCACTTCTTGAAACACCTTGAGTCTAACTCACTTATCTCCGATCACCAGTATGGCTTCCGTAAGGCAAGATCTACTGGTAACCTCCTGTCCTATCTTACTAATGTAAGGTCATCTGGCACAAGGCTTTGTTGGCCACACTCCCTGCCTATGGCTTTACCTCTTCTCTCTGTTCTCTGATTTCCAGTTTTCTTTCTGACAGTTTTATATCTGTAATTGTTGACGGTACAACACCTAACCCATTTCCTGCTACCAGTGGTGTTCCACAGGGCTCTGTTCTTTCACGTACTCTCTTCCTTCTCTTCATCAATGATGTTCTACAATCCCCATCTTCCTCTCTTCTTCACACCTTTGCCGATGATTCTACCCTTCACAAATCCTCTGCTCTTTCTTTGCAACCTTCATCTGCTATTTGTCAATAAGTCTCGTATTACTCTATATTTTACTCTGAACTCCAATTTGCAAAGGGTATATGAGTGGGGCATCCAAAATTTAGTTAGATTTCATGCCTCCAAGACACAATTTCTGGCTATCTCATTATCTTCTTTTCCTCTGATAGCCTTATTGTCTTCGAAACTAACGAAATTTACCCTCTCAATTCTATCAACATATTAGGAATCCATATAGCCTCTAACTTGTCTTGGAGGGATCAAATAATCCAAATTCCTAAATCTGCATCCAAAAGTTGGGGGTTTTGATGCGTTTTTGTCATTATTTCTTATCTTTACAGTTACTTAAACTCTAGCAAGGTCTTATCCGCCCCTCCTTAGCATACTGCTCACACATATGGGGTGCTTCTTTTTATGCTTATATCCATGAAAGGGTTGAATCTAAGGCAGTCAGACTCATAAATGACCCTTCTCTTACTTCTAATCTGGCTTCTCTTTCTCTTTGCCATAAGGTATTATCCCTTTCTCTTTTTTATCGCTACTACTTCCATCGCTGCTTTGATGAGTTGGCAAGTTGCATCCCTCCTTCACTGCCGAGGCTGCGCAACACTCGTCAAGCAGCCTCGTCTCACAGGTACTGTTTGGAGATTTGTAGCTTGCGGATTGGTCGATGCAGCGACTGCCTCTTCCCATCTACCTCCAGACTCTGGAATTCTCTTCCTCCTTCTGTCTTTCCAAAATCTTATGACCTATATTCCTTCAAAAAACGGATATATCGTCATCTCAGGGCCTAATCCTCCATATCTCTAGGTCCTCAGTATTTTTTTCTGATTTTTCAGTGTCCATTTCCTTTGTGTATCATTACCTCATTTCTATCTTGTCCATATTCTTTATCCCTTTTCCTTTGTCGTAGTGTGTTCTCGTGCCTGGGCCTTTACTGGTGAGGGCACTTTTTTGCCATTCCCAGTGTCACTCATAAAAAAAAGAGTATATATATATATATATATATATATATATATATATATATATATATATATATATATATATATATATATATATATATATATATATATATATATATATATATATATATATATATATATATATAGTTTTCTTTTTTAACTATTCGTATATTTTACATTTGCAGTTGCTGTATTACAAACTTGATTATTTTTTGTTAGTAATTCAGAGCATTGAAAATGTCTTTGAAAAAGACATTGCCTTATAATTACATTTAATGTCTTCTCTATACGTAGTAGATAGTCTCTACAGGAAGAAAAAAAAAGGATTTTATTAAAATCTGTAAGAAGCGTGATTGTTCATATTCACAAATAATGAAATCGTGTCTAAAGTGAGCATTGAAGCCAGTTCAACTGTTTCTGGGAATTATTATTGTACTTTGCGTGTTTTATTACTAGTTCGAGTTAGTTGCTTTAATAAGGTTAAAATGAGCTAATATAATTACTACTCAAATGATATTAGCACTTATTTTTTTCTCTAAGCTAATTTTTTGTAGCTAAAACTTGTCTTTTTCCCTTACTAAAGATCGTCTTTTTTCTTTAGGGTTGAAAGGTTCTCGCAGTTTTTCTTCTTCTTAATTTCCACTTTCATGAATGAATTGATAGATACATTTTTATCCAGCTCTTGTAATTGATAGTGATTAATAGTAGATACTTGTGTTGACAGTTCCATCTGTGTAGTAGGAGATGCCTTCGGCTTGGTTAGTTTTTGTGATTGCAGGTAGAGCTCGCTTCATGCAGTTGTATCTTTTGTACAGGCTTTCTTTCTGTCCGGAAGACTAGTGGTGTTGAATTTTGCTGGGTGTGCTCTCCATGGGACTAGCGGTTTGTAATGAGTGCAGAGCATGTCTAAGTTGTTTTTGCCAGTTCAGATGCCATGTTGCATTTATGTATATTTTTCAGAAGATGACCGGCATAGGTGTTTGGGATGGGGAGGTCTGGATGTATGTTGAGGGCCTCTTTCAGTCTTTTCTGTATGTGGGATCTTTCAGATAGCAGAGCCTTTGTTATGGAGTTGGTGTTTGAGACATTCATCCAGCTATAAAGAGGAGGTAGGTTTGTTTTCATTTGTAGGTTGCATATCCTGGTCTACATAGGTGCCCCCAGCATGTAACGCATGACATTGTTTTGGATTACTTCTATGGTGGAGATTTGTTGTGCACTGAGGTTGGCTAGGGTGGGAGCACTGTAGGTAATCAGGGATCTTATAGTGGCTATGTAAAAGTTCTTCAGGACTTGAAGACCTGCTCCTTCTTGGAGAGATGTCATATATCTCATAGGGGTCAGTCTGCTGTGTGCTCTCTCTCTGATATATGTGATTTGAGATTTAAAGGTGAGTTGCCTGTCTATGTAAACTCCTAGATACATGAAAATTTCAACCCACTCTATGTTTTCATGGGCTAGGGTGAGCGAGGCTAGTGGTACTGGAGTTTTTACAGCCATTGTTTTTATTGTATTACTGTTGATTTTGAGTCCCAGCTCCTTGCTTTTCAAATGGAACAGGTCTACTAATTTTTGAGCACTGGCTAGTCTATTGCCTCCTCTGATGATGAAGACTACATCATTGGCATAGATGAAGATGTCTACTCCTTGGGGAAGTTGTATTTGAAAGAAGTTCTCCATTAGCACATTGAAAAGCAGTGGACTGAGGATGCCTCCTTGTGGGGTGCCATTTTCTAATTTCTTATATGTTGATAGTTGTCTTTGGAATTTTACTCTAGCCTCTGTATTTCTGACATGGTTTGAGACCCAATTGAGTAGCTGTCCCTTAACTCCCTTGTTTGCTATGGAGCTCAGAATGGCTGCTGGGTTAGCCAGTTCGAAGGCCTTCTCAAGATCTAAGAAGACTACGACTGCACGCTTGTTGTTTATGTAGCTGAGGACATCCATAATGCACTGTGTGGTGCCTACATTATCTCTGTAGGCATGCAAATGAGGGTGTAAGGGGCTTATTTTGAATTTAATCTCTTGAGCTCCATTTTTTCAGCTGTTTTTTCTAAACAGCTTAGTAGAGATATGGGTCGTGGATTCGTTGGATCTTTGGGTTTTGAGATAGGTTGAATATCCCGTTGACTATAGATTTTTGGCCAAATCCTTCATATGCAAGTGGTGTTTGTTAGATGGAGGTAGGCGGCTTCACCTGAAGTGCCCATGTTGTTGATCATTGTGTAGGTGATGCCATCTGCACCAGGGGCTGTGTCTTTCCCTTTATGTTTGGTGTTTTTGAGTTCCTGAGTGGTGAATGGTGTGTCTGTGTCATCTTTCTGGTTGCAGGCATGATTTATGGTGTCCCATCTTTGTTGCCTTAGGTCATTTTGGATCCTTATTGTGCTTGGTGGGAGTTGTTGATTTGATGAACGGTTTGAAAAGGTGTCTGCAAATCTTACAGCTTCCTCCTTAGGTTTTGGATGTGTGGGTACTTTGGTTGATCTTTTTCCGGACACCTTCTTGAGCATTTGCCATAGCTCGGTGAGGCTGGTGTGCTGATTTAGCATGGCACACCATTCCAGCCATTTGTCGGCTTTGATTTTTGAAACAGTCTTCTGGGTGTCTGTGACCACCCAGCAGATCCATTAATCACCGAGATTTATAAGTGCTGGGCTATGATCTTCTGATTGCTGTCTTCAGTTTGATTCCCCCACCTCTCCTTTTGTATTATTAATGCTCTTTTACTTATATTGTGTGTGCTCTATAAGCTTCTTTCTTGTTTCAACTATTATTAGATATTGCATTCACCGAGTGTATGACTAGTGCCGGGTGTTGATTTCATGCTAGTTGTTTCTATTTAGGCCCCCCCCCCCCCACCGTGAAGTTAGTTGTTTCAAATTTGCTATTTTATTTTTTAATTTGTGATGTAGTTAAGCTTCTGTCTTGTTTAAGCTGTAATTAGATCATGGATGACGTAAGTTTTTTACATAAGTACCTGTATATACTTTTTTGCCACTTGTCCTACTTTACTCCCCCACTTTTTGGAATGACGCATTCCTAGTCTAATTCATTCATTATGTGTTGTTCTTCAAGCTTTCTTGGTTAAGCTTTTAGCTGTAATGCTTACTTAGTTTTCAAATGAAGTATGACTGAATTATTCAACTAGTACTAAAGTCATCCATCGTTTTTTTGTATAGTTTACTCCCCCACAAGTCCAATTCATTGTTTTTATTTTACTATTTCCTATTACATTAGTATATCCTTTTAGTCTCTCGTTTAACCTATTAAATTAATTTACAAGCACATGACATTAGTGCCAACATGCACTTATCTTCAAAATTCTGAATGGCTTATCCACTCCTCTATTCACTCATCATCATCCATCAGTTCCTCCCCTCTCGCGTATATTGGTCTCGCCCAGCCTATAACTTGGAATCCTTTAGAATCCTTCTGCCAGCCATCGCGAGTCAGGAGATTGTGTAGCATTCCATATTGCCCCTTATCACCTCCTGTCATAAAGGTTTTATCATCCCACCTTTATAAATAAAGGAGATTAAGGAAATGTCTTTGTATGAAGCTTCGCCGCCTGATGTAATCTAACCAGATGATGTTATCTACATATAAAACACTCCTCTTATAACGAACACATTTCCTCTCTGTCTCTCTCTCTCTCTCTCTCTCTCTCTCTCTCTCTCTCTCTCTCTCTCTCTCTCTCTCTCTCTCTCTCTCTCTCTCTCTCTCTCTCTCTCTCTCTCTCTCTCTCTCATTTGTTTCTTCTGGAAAGGTCAAGAATGAGAGTGAGGTTTAAAGGTGGGTAGCTTTAATAATGGAAAATAGCGTTATTTTGATATATTACATAACATTCGCTGTTAACTAGGAGTGAAGTCATTGGTAGTCTCTTAGAATTATCGTCTTTGTATGCTATTTTGTCTCTTCATTCTTTTTCTCTGGGAACTGCTGAAGCGTAGTGATTGAGCACGCAGCTTGGGAAATAATAGACCTGCTATCGAGCCCACCGCTGGACATTAGGAAAGGCATCCATCCGAAATTCCTTAGTTCCAGCTGAGGAATTTCAGCTGAATTATCAGTGATATAATATGGCAAACAATAACATTCTCTCTCTCTCTCTCTCTCTCTCTCTCTCTCTCTCTCTCTCTCTCTCTCTCTCTCTCTCTCTCTCTCTCTCTCTCTCTCTCTCTCTCTCTCTCTCTCTCTCTCTCTCTCTCTCTCATATCTTTATCCTTCTTACCCATCTCATTTTCCTTGCAATATCACAAAGTCATCCACCAACAAAGTCATCTCTCTTTTAAGTAACAAAATCATCTAAAAGTTTAAACTCATTTTCTCTCCTCTCTCAGTTACGAGGAGCTTGAGTTACAATTTTTATTTTGTTTTTCCCTTCTTCTTTTTTTATAATAAAATTCATAACCTCATTATTTTTGTAAAACTCATCGGCGTTACCTTACAACCGCGACGCAAGTGACGAAAAATGTGACAAAAATTTCTAATTGGACGAAAGGAGCTGGGAGTAGGATGACGGGTGGTGTGCGTCAAGGTCCGGTTTAGAACGGGAGGGAAAGGGGGAGTTGAGTGGATAGGCATAGATGGGAGGGGTATAAGGTATCTCATTTCACTGGAATTGCTTTGTTTACGCCTAAATAAAAATATGAAAAGTGGCATGCGCACGGATGGAGGTGTGTTCACATACGTCTTTCCGCTAACGGATTTTCTTTCTTGGGAGAGATATGATCTTGAAGCTATTTTCAGGTAAATAATGTTGTTAGGTGTTTATTTTTTTATTTATTTATTTTTTTTTACCATTTGTATACCTAAATAAGAATATAAAAGATAGCGTGCGCACATATGGCGATTTGTTCATCTGTACACACTTTCGCTAACGGATTTCCGTTTTTAGAAAAAGCTGTAAATACTCTTGAAATCTATAATGATATATAACTATTTTATTCATATCCTTATTTCCTTTTATTACAGTTTGTATTTCTAATGAGTACATATCAAAAAGAGGTGGTGGTGGTTGTGTGTGCAGGACTGAGGGGTCTGTTCATATACACACATTTACTAACGGATTTTCGTTCTTTCCGTTCCTAGAAGAAAGGTGAAGGTGAATTGGAGTATGCTAGGATAATATTTATAGTTTCACAGAATGTCTAGATAGCATGGTAGAAGTTGTGTTCATACGCAGTTTTACCGACGAATTTCCTTTCCTGAGAATACAAATATTCTAAATGATCTTTTTCGAATATTTATTTATGTATTTGGTGATTGCCTGCACTCCTACCTAATAATATAAAATTCAAAGCCACAGGCTGTTGGCATAGTTTAAGATAAAAGCAATTTTCAGCGTGATATGCAGAGTTTCCTTTGAGGGAGGGAACTACAATACTTCCTCCGTATTTCCCAGCGTGTCGTAAGAATCGACTAAATGGGGTGGACCAGGGGACTGGGAATCCCCTCCTCTGTGTTTTCTCTTCCTAAAAAGTCAGAGTATTTTGCCTTGACTCAGCCCCTCCCCTTATAAGAGGAAAAATGACCTATATATATATATATATATATATATATATATATATATATATATATATATATATATATATATATAGATAGATAGATAGATATACAGAATGGTCCAGAAGTAGATATACAGTTCCCTTAGTCGCGGTGGCAGTAAAGAGTAGCTGTCATTAGGAAGGACCTCAACAAGGTAAGCCATTTTTTCCCTCTTCTGGGTGAGGGTTTACCTCGCTGTGGCTCTTCCTGATCATCGCTACTCTATAACCAACGCGACCTAGGAAACTGTATATCTACTATTAATCCACCCTTGATGATCGCTACTCCTTAATGCCAGCGTGATTTAGGGAACTGTGTACCTACTTTTGTCCCACCCTGTATCACTCCTCTAAACTCGAGATTTGGTTTTGTATTCCCAGTAACTAAGTTTTCAATGATAAAAAGATAAAAAAAAATATTACAACACCGAGAGGACTTGATACTTTGTCTTGGTAGAAATAAACAACTGAAAAAATCCAGAAAAACGCAAGTCAGTGAATTTTAGTGAAAAAAAAAAATTGATTTGACACCATCGAGAAGACTTAAGAATTTGTTTTGGAAAAACAAAACAACAAAAAGGAAAAGAAATAAGATAACAGAATTTAAGTGACTTAAAATTTACACTTTAAAATAATCAGGAAAATTTATGTAAGTGATTAAAAAACTCAGTTTTTAAAATATCAAGAAAATTAGTGATCAGTGACATTAGTGTAAAAAAAAAAATATGTTTTGTTCATAAAATACTAAGAGGCATTGCAACATTGTCTTTGTATATCAAAGCTACTTAAAATAATCATAAAACATAAGCATAATTTGAAATAAAAAAAAAAGACAGAAGTAACTATTAAAAACTGAGTGCATGCCAGTCATAGATGACGATAATGGCACCACCTGAACGCCATTAACACCATCTGTTGTGCAAATGTTATGCAGCTGGCTTGCACAATGCTTATTCAGCCATCTTTTTTGTTAATGAAATCTGTTCCCATCTGGAAATCTGTTTTTTAAATTCGTAAACAGACTTCGTAAATATGCCAGGTAAATATACGAGTATGTAAAAAAAAAAATGGAAGTCTGATTAAGTAATTTAATTATTATTATTATTATTATTATTATTATTATTATTATTATTATTATTATTATTATTATTATTATTATTATTATTATTATTATTATTATCATTATTATTATTATTATTATTATTATTATTATTATTATTATTATTATTATTATTATTATTATTATTATTATTATTATTATTATTATCATTATTATTGTTATTATTATTATTATTATTATTATTATTATTATTATTATTATTATTATTACTACTACTACTATTATTATTATTATTATTATTATTATTATTATTATTATTATTATTATTATTATTATTATTATTATTATTATTATTATTATTATTATTATTATTATTATTATTATTTTAAAAGGGACCCCTTAGCTACTTATAGAATACAATTTTGTACTCGCAACATCTCTCTCTCTCTCTGATGTCCTATTACAACATCATGATATTAAACTTGTGCAGAAATCTGTCCAGTTAAATAAAATTACTTGCAGCTACTAGTTCAACTCCGAATTTGGATCTTGTAAAGAAGAGTAATCCCCAGAACCTCATGCAAAGTTAAATAAGACTTTATATGGTTAAGTTCGGTTGGGTTAACTTAATTAGGTTCTGTTCGGTTACGTTCGGTTCCTTTCGGTTAGACTCTGTTAGGTAACGTTAGGTTAAGTCAGGGCAAGTCAGGTTTGGTTAGATTAGGTTCAGTGACTTAATCTTTTATTTTACAATAACCTTCATGATGAATACTCTCTGACATAAATTAATCGTTTATTTATATGACTCTCAAATTTTACTCTCAAATTATTGGAAGAAAAGTAAATATCTCAAGATCTAGTTTATCTTTTTCTTATCAGAGTATATTGTGTCAGGAAATTAATAAATGAGGTTATTATTGCAAACGTGAATGTGACAGAAACCTTCATAATTAGTACTCTTGATAGACGGTAAAGTTAGAATCCAATGAAAGTCAAATCTTGCATTCGCAGCTTTGGAAGGTAAAAGAAAGAAAAAAAGATCCCACAGGAGTCTTTCATTATCTTGGAAAAAGTTGAAATCTTTTATTCAAAGCTTTGGAAAGTGTAAAAATATCTCACAAGTGTCTTTTTCCATTTTATGAAGTGGGATCATATTTTCATGGTTTTGGACGGTGAAAAAAGATCTCATCAGAGTCTTATATTACCTTATGAGTTTAAATCTTATTTTCAAAGCTTTGGAAATGAGGACAAGATCTCACGGGAGTCTTTAGTTATCTCATTTTAAATCTTATATTATAAGCTATGAAAGGTGAAGACAGGTTCTCGTAAGTGGCGTCTATTATCTTATGAAGTTGAAATATAAAGAAAAGTTAGGAAGGTAAAAAAGATATTTCAAGAGTCTTTTATATATCTGATGGAAGTGAAATATTATTTTAAAGGCTTTGGATGGTAAAAAAAAAAAAAAAAAAAAAAAAAAAAAAAAAAAAAAAAAAAAAAAAATCTTCATTTACTGAAGAACTTGAAATTTTACCTTCAAAGCTTTGGAAGGTAAATTAAAAAGATCTCATAAGAGTTTTATAATCTTATAAACTTGAAATTTTATATTCAAGCTTTGGAAAATGAAAAACTTTCACAAGAGTCTTTTATTATCATAAGAAGTTGATATCTTACATTCAAAGCTTTGCATAGTGATTAAAAAGATCCCGTTTTATTATCCGTTTTCCCATCAGTCTCTTGTCACAGTCAAGCAATATAACTGTTTTTCTTATTTTAACCAAGACCTTGCAGAAACCATCATAATTATTACTCTAGATAGACACAAAATCTGAAATTTCCTTCTTAAAGCTATGGAAGGAAAAAAAAATTTCTCTCAAGAATCTGAATGTTATTTATATTACATAAAATTTGCTTTTCCACAGGTCAATATATTTTTATCTCCATTCCTCATTTTCTTTTTCTAGGTAAGGAGTTGTGTCTCTCAATCGCCAGGTTTTTACCCTCTTAAGCATGCTGGACTACGTTGAAAAGGTGAGTCACTTCCTGATTCTCCCCTTGTTTTTTTGTTCCGGATTCCTAAATATTGCAGGTGTTGGAGTAAACACCTTCCAGCTGTTCCATTGCATCTTGAGAGAGACGATTCTCTTTGCTCTCTCTCTCTCTCTCTCTCTCTCTCTCTCTCTCTCTCTCTCTCTCTCTCTCTCTCTCTCATAGGGCTGTCAGTCATTACTAAATGATAATAATAATAATAATAATAATAATAATAATAATAATAATAATAATAATAATAATAATAATAATAATAATAATAATAATAATAATAAATAATATTAATAATAATAATAATAATAATAATAATAATAATAATAATAATAATAATAATACTAACAATAATAATAAATAATATTAATAATAGTAAAAACTAATCTAAAACACACACATTTATATATATTCACAATGCACACACATTCTCTCATGAATAAATTAACAGCATCGAATTAAGTTCATAAAAATGAAATAAACTGACTTTTGCTTTATGCAAATATTATTCTCTTGGGTAGGAGCGCATCTGGTGGAGGGAAGAGATTAGATGGTAGTAGGAGAGAATATCTGTTTGGGGGAGGAGGATGCCTGGCACTTGGAGGAAAATATCTAGGTGGAGGATATTATTTTGTAGGGGAGGAGAATATCTGGCTATAGGGAGAGGAGATACCTTGTAGTAAGGAGAGGAGATATATGGTAGAGGGAGGAGATGAAGTTATAGTGGGAGGGGAATATCTGGTTGGAGTGGAAAATGTGTGGTGGTAGGTGGAGGAGAATGTCTGTTTGGCGGAGGATAGTGTTTGGAGATTATATGGAAGGGGAGGAGAATGCATGGTAGTCGGTGGGAAATATCAATTTGTACGAGAAGATTGTATGGTAGTGGGAGGGAATTAAATGCTTGATGAGGAGAGTATCTGGTAGGGGAGGTATTATATGGTAAGGGGAGGAGAATACCTGTGTGAAGGAGGAGACTATATGATTAATGAAGAGAATTATCTGTTTAGTGGAGAAGACTGTCTATGGGGGAGGAGTGTGTCTTGTGGGGGGGGGGGGAGTGTGTCTTGTGGGGGGAGAAGATTATATGGTATAGGGAGGAGAGTATCTGTTTGAAGGCAGAGAGTGTCAGGTAGGGGAGGAGATTATATGATATAAGAAGGAGCATATTTGAATGAAGGGGGAGAATGTCTGGTAAGGGGAGGTGACTGCCTGCTTGATGGATGAGAATATCTGGTAGGGGGAGAAGAGCCTATGGTAGTGGGAGGAGAATAGCTTTGAGGAGGAGAGAGTCTGATAGAGTGAGGAGATTATATAGTCGGAGGAGGAGAATGTCTATTTTGGAGGAGGAGTGTATCTGGTAGGGGGTGGAGATTTTAAGGTAGAGGGAGGGACTTGTGTGCATGCGTGGAGGGGAGTAGAGTATCTAGCGAGGTTTAATGTTGGGTAATATATATTGCAATGTGTTGTATGCAAATATATAGCAATTACGCTTCGTAATAGGCATAACCCTTACGCATATATAAGGTCTCCAATGAGGTCATGGCAGAAACACAACTGGGCGAATATTGTGCAGTATGTATGCATATGACGACGTATACGACCAGGCTATATGCAGGGGAGCTGTTAGAAACATCGATCCCGCTAGGAAGTGGGAAAAGATGTTTGGAGAATTTTGATGAATACGTGTCTTTGACCGTCAAAATGAGTGAGCAAATTAGCATGTACTCGTATGTGTAAGTATGATGTCGTTTGCCGTTTCATGTGTCACTGTTACTCACCATACGAATAGGGTGGACGCAAGAAAGATAGCGCTTGGGAATTAAGACTGGATGCCCTTCTTTACCCCTTGCGGTGGGCTCGAGCAATTACTTTCAGCATCCTGAGTCAAGAGCTCAAGCCACTGCGCAATCATACCAACATTGGGAAGCGACAGTTGTGATGTCTGTATTTTCTTAAACCCTGTCAACTTTGTAGTATATTAAGTGTGCTTCTTCATATGGTTGATTAGTATAAATCCATGTGCACTGTGAATTCAGGAGCAAGTATAGGTGCGTGTATGTATACTGATCTTGGTCCTGTGCACCTAGTAAAGAGAATATATGTGCTCTTTTTCTGTGTCACAGTTAGTCCCCATTCAGATGGGGGTTTACACAGACATGTTGAAGCTGGGGGATAAAGGATGGATGCCCTTCCTAAAGCCCAGTAGTAGGATCAAACCCACTTTAGTCGTCTTCTGACTGGTGTACTCTGTCATTGAGCTGTCTCGGCCCCAGTTAAGAGTGTATGCACTTATATATATCTAATAAAGAAGAAGAGATGAGGAAAAGGTACACATAAATAATTATTATTAATCATAAATTTATTACATATTTACCAGCATTAGTAAGAAAGTGCATTTGTAAATAACTAAAACAAGAAAACCTGCTTTAAATAAAGATGTAATTGTGTTGTTGGAATCTAAACAACTTCGTGAAGAGTATTCTATATTAAATGCCCAAAGTGACTGATAATCATCATCAACAGTACCTCCTGGGTATTCACTTTCCTTTATGTATTATAGT
>JAXCGZ010004790.1:0-5000 GCA_037179515.1 Halocaridina rubra | reverse complement strand
GTTTGAAGCTTCGTAAGAAAACTTCTTTGCAGGATGTAAGGAAATACTTTTTCAGTGTAAGAGTAGTTGATAATTGGAATTCGCTAAGCGAGGAGGTAGTTAATGCTGTCTCAATCCATAGTTTTAAGGACAGGTACGATAAGTATCACTAAGTCTAAAATGGAACCGATCAGGAGACGAGAAGATACGAGCTTTGGGCTCTTTCCCGTAAACACAATTAGGTAATCACACACACACACACACACACACACACACACACACACACACACACACACACACACACACACATGCACACCAGAAATACGCAATCTCGGTTATGATGAGAGGCTGAGGGAATTAGACTTGCCATCACTCGAAGCTAGAAGAGTGAGGGGGGATATGGTGACAGTCTTTAAATTCCTTCATGGTTATGATAGAGTGGATAGGGATCGATATTTCGATATGGCTGGCTCTAGAACTAGAGGTCATAGTTTGAAGCTTCGTAAGAAAACTTCTTTGCAGGATGTAAGGAAATACTTTTTCAGTGTAAGAGTAGTTGATAATTGGAATTCGCTAAGCGAGGAGGTAGTTAATGCTGTCTCAATCCATAGTTTTAAGGACAGGTACGATAAGTATCACTAAGTCTAAAATGGAACCGATCAGGAGACGAGAAGATACGAGCTTTGGGCTCTTTCCCGTAAACACAATTAGGTAATCACACACACACACACACACACACACACACACACACACACACACACACACACACTGCACACCAGAAATACGCAATCTCGGTTATGATGAGAGGCTGAGGGAATTAGACTTGCCATCACTCGAAGCTAGAAGAGTGAGGGGGGATATGGTGACAGTCTTTAAATTCCTTCATGGTTATGATAGAGTGGATAGGGATCGATATTTCGATATGGCTGGCTCTAGAACTAGAGGTCATAGTTTGAAGCTTCGTAAGAAAACTTCTTTGCAGGATGTAAGGAAATACTTTTTCAGTGTAAGAGTAGTTGATAATTGGAATTCGCTAAGCGAGGAGGTAGTTAATGCTGTCTCAATCCATAGTTTTAAGGACAGGTACGATAAGTATCACTAAGTCTAAAATGGAACCGATCAGGAGACGAGAAGATACGAGCTTTGGGCTCTTTCCCGTAAACACAATTAGGTAATCACACACACACACACACACACACACACACACACACACACACACACACACACACACACACACATGCACACCAGAAATACGCAATCTCGGTTATGATGAGAGGCTGAGGGAATTAGACTTGCCATCACTCGAAGCTAGAAGAGTGAGGGGGGATATGGTGACAGTCTTTAAATTCCTTCATGGTTATGATAGAGTGGATAGGGATCGATATTTCGATATGGCTGGCTCTAGAACTAGAGGTCATAGTTTGAAGCTTCGTAAGAAAACTTCTTTGCAGGATGTAAGGAAATACTTTTTCAGTGTAAGAGTAGTTGATAATTGGAATTCGCTAAGCGAGGAGGTAGTTAATGCTGTCTCAATCCATAGTTTTAAGGACAGGTACGATAAGTATCACTAAGTCTAAAATGGAACCGATCAGGAGACGAGAAGATACGAGCTTTGGGCTCTTTCCCGTAAACACAATTAGGTAATCACACACACACACACACACACACACACACACACACACACACACACACACACACACACATGCACACCAGAAATACGCAATCTCGGTTATGATGAGAGGCTGAGGGAATTAGACTTGCCATCACTCGAAGCTAGAAGAGTGAGGGGGGATATGGTGACAGTCTTTAAATTCCTTCATGGTTATGATAGAGTGGATAGGGATCGATATTTCGATATGGCTGGCTCTAGAACTAGAGGTCATAGTTTGAAGCTTCGTAAGAAAACTTCTTTGCAGGATGTAAGGAAATACTTTTTCAGTGTAAGAGTAGTTGATAATTGGAATTCGCTAAGCGAGGAGGTAGTTAATGCTGTCTCAATCCATAGTTTTAAGGACAGGTACGATAAGTATCACTAAGTCTAAAATGGAACCGATCAGGAGACGAGAAGATACGAGCTTTGGGCTCTTTCCCGTAAACACAATTAGGTAATCACACACACACACACACACACACACACACACACACACACACACACACACACACACACACACTGCACACCAGAAATACGCAATCTCGGTTATGATGAGAGGCTGAGGGAATTAGACTTGCCATCACTCGAAGCTAGAAGAGTGAGGGGGGATATGGTGACAGTCTTTAAATTCCTTCATGGTTATGATAGAGTGGATAGGGATCGATATTTCGATATGGCTGGCTCTAGAACTAGAGGTCATAGTTTGAAGCTTCGTAAGAAAACTTCTTTGCAGGATGTAAGGAAATACTTTTTCAGTGTAAGAGTAGTTGATAATTGGAATTCGCTAAGCGAGGAGGTAGTTAATGCTGTCTCAATCCATAGTTTTAAGGACAGGTACGATAAGTATCACTAAGTCTAAAATGGAACCGATCAGGAGACGAGAAGATACGAGCTTTGGGCTCTTTCCCGTAAACACAATTAGGTAATCACACACACACACACACACACACACACACACACACACACACACACACACCACACATGCACACCAGAAATACGCAATCTCGGTTATGATGAGAGGCTGAGGGAATTAGACTTGCCATCACTCGAAGCTAGAAGAGTGAGGGGGGATATGGTGACAGTCTTTAAATTCCTTCATGGTTATGATAGAGTGGATAGGGATCGATATTTCGATATGGCTGGCTCTAGAACTAGAGGTCATAGTTTGAAGCTTCGTAAGAAAACTTCTTTGCAGGATGTAAGGAAATACTTTTTCAGTGTAAGAGTAGTTGATAATTGGAATTCGCTAAGCGAGGAGGTAGTTAATGCTGTCTCAATCCATAGTTTTAAGGACAGGTACGATAAGTATCACTAAGTCTAAAATGGAACCGATCAGGAGACGAGAAGATACGAGCTTTGGGCTCTTTCCCGTAAACACAATTAGGTAATCACACACACACACACACACACACACACACACACACACACACACACACACACACATGCACACCAGAAATACGCAATCTCGGTTATGATGAGAGGCTGAGGGAATTAGACTTGCCATCACTCGAAGCTAGAAGAGTGAGGGGGGATATGGTGACAGTCTTTAAATTCCTTCATGGTTATGATAGAGTGGATAGGGATCGATATTTCGATATGGCTGGCTCTAGAACTAGAGGTCATAGTTTGAAGCTTCGTAAGAAAACTTCTTTGCAGGATGTAAGGAAATACTTTTTCAGTGTAAGAGTAGTTGATAATTGGAATTCGCTAAGCGAGGAGGTAGTTAATGCTGTCTCAATCCATAGTTTTAAGGACAGGTACGATAAGTATCACTAAGTCTAAAATGGAACCGATCAGGAGACGAGAAGATACGAGCTTTGGGCTCTTTCCCGTAAACACAATTAGGTAATCACACACACACACACACACACACACACACACACACACACACACACACACACACACACATGCACACCAGAAATACGCAATCTCGGTTATGATGAGAGGCTGAGGGAATTAGACTTGCCATCACTCGAAGCTAGAAGAGTGAGGGGGGATATGGTGACAGTCTTTAAATTCCTTCATGGTTATGATAGAGTGGATAGGGATCGATATTTCGATATGGCTGGCTCTAGAACTAGAGGTCATAGTTTGAAGCTTCGTAAGAAAACTTCTTTGCAGGATGTAAGGAAATACTTTTTCAGTGTAAGAGTAGTTGATAATTGGAATTCGCTAAGCGAGGAGGTAGTTAATGCTGTCTCAATCCATAGTTTTAAGGACAGGTACGATAAGTATCACTAAGTCTAAAATGGAACCGATCAGGAGACGAGAAGATACGAGCTTTGGGCTCTTTCCCGTAAACACAATTAGGTAATCACACACACACACACACACACACACACACACACACACACACACACACACACACACACATGCACACCAGAAATACGCAATCTCGGTTATGATGAGAGGCTGAGGGAATTAGACTTGCCATCACTCGAAGCTAGAAGAGTGAGGGGGGATATGGTGACAGTCTTTAAATTCCTTCATGGTTATGATAGAGTGGATAGGGATCGATATTTCGATATGGCTGGCTCTAGAACTAGAGGTCATAGTTTGAAGCTTCGTAAGAAAACTTCTTTGCAGGATGTAAGGAAATACTTTTTCAGTGTAAGAGTAGTTGATAATTGGAATTCGCTAAGCGAGGAGGTAGTTAATGCTGTCTCAATCCATAGTTTTAAGGACAGGTACGATAAGTATCACTAAGTCTAAAATGGAACCGATCAGGAGACGAGAAGATACGAGCTTTGGGCTCTTTCCCGTAAACACAATTAGGTAATCACACACACACACACACACACACACACACACACACACACACACACACACACACACACACATGCACACCAGAAATACGCAATCTCGGTTATGATGAGAGGCTGAGGGAATTAGACTTGCCATCACTCGAAGCTAGAAGAGTGAGGGGGGATATGGTGACAGTCTTTAAATTCCTTCATGGTTATGATAGAGTGGATAGGGATCGATATTTCGATATGGCTGGCTCTAGAACTAGAGGTCATAGTTTGAAGCTTCGTAAGAAAACTTCTTTGCAGGATGTAAGGAAATACTTTTTCAGTGTAAGAGTAGTTGATAATTGGAATTCGCTAAGCGAGGAGGTAGTTAATGCTGTCTCAATCCATAGTTTTAAGGACAGGTACGATAAGTATCACTAAGTCTAAAATGGAACCGATCAGGAGACGAGAAGATACGAGCTTTGGGCTCTTTCCCGTAAACACAATTAGGTAATCACACACACACACACACACACACACACACACACACACACACACACACACACACACATGCACACCAGAAATACGCAATCTCGGTTATGATGAGAGGCTGAGGGAATTAGACTTGCCATCACTCG
>JAXCGZ010004789.1:20000-30646 GCA_037179515.1 Halocaridina rubra | reverse complement strand
AAAAGCTACCCTGTGTATGAGTGTGTGTTTGTATGCATGTTTGTGTACATGCATAAAGGAATATCTTTGGTGAGGGCTTTATTATACACTTAAATCATAAGATGCAATGCTTCAAGTTTTTTTGAAGTGTTTGAAAGCAGAGCTTTCTTCGAGGTATCATATGTCTTCGACAAAAACTATATTCAACCAACGGTCCTTCAGATTCTGAGTGCAAGCATTCGACGGTCAATCCTTCAATGTCATGTATTTTTTTTTAACCCTTCTTGCCATAGGGGCAAGAATATCACTCTCAAGAGTAAGTCCTCGGCAGCGAATGGTTAATCCTTTTTATTACCTTGTGCTTGTTGAAGTAAACTGGTAATATATATTGAAACCTTGACTATGGAATTCCCTTTGCGGGCAAGATTTCAAGTATTTTCCAAAGACTGTACACCAAGGCTCCTTGAAAATATATCTCAATATGATTTGTCATAAAAATCCGTTACTTCTATTTTGGGAAGATATCACTATACATCCTCTTCATAGGAAATATTTAAAGCATGATGTCATGTGATTAGAGCAATTTATACAGTTCTCTCTTATGCTAGGCCGTATAATAAGTATTTAGAGATACTCTTCCAACATGTTTGTGTGTGTGTGTGTATGTGTGTGTGTATGTGTGAGTGTGTGTGTGTGCGTGTGTGTGTGTGTGTGTTTGTGTGTGTGTGTGTGTGTGTGTGTGTGTGTGTGTGTGTGTGTGTGTGTGTGTGTGTGTGTGTGTGTGCAATATTGGCAAACGAGGGATATTCCCATGATATGAAGCATTTCCAAAGCATGTACTGAAACTATTGCAAAAATGCTTTGACTGCATATCGAATCATTCCCAATTATAAATTCTAAAATAAATTGTAAATGATCTTGAATCAGCATTACACCCAAAGGTTCCAAAGTACTTACTCTGTGTGATCAATTCCAGATGATTAAGATCAGTTCAAGATGCCTAAGCCTTATCATTTCCTAAATTGCAAAGTATTTGAGAAGCCAGCTTATAATTATCTTAGTGCTGGTATAATTAAATGGTTTCAGTATGCTAATTGATAAATGGACTCCCTAAACTAGATATGAGAACCAGAGAGGATCTCTGATCCATTTGTTGAACTACTTGTATACGCCTCGGGTAATGTAAAGCAACTGAAATGCGATACTAATTCATTATTAAACAATGACATCTCGAACAACTTGTTCCAGTGGGTCTAAATGGCAAGAGCCTCAAAGGCACTTTAATCGCTTTTTCATTTCCTCATTAAAGCTGATTTTGTTTGTTCTTCTCAGTCTGATAAGATTTTCTTGACACCTGGACTTTAATCATTCATACATGCACACACACATGCACACACATATACACACATGCACGCACACAAACACACACCCAAGCACACAAAGACATACACACACACACACACACACACACACACACACACACACACACACACACACACACACACACACACACACACACACACACACACACACACACACACACACACATATATATATATATATATATATATATATATATATATATATATATATATATATATATATATATATATATATATATATATATATATATATATATATATATATATATATATATATACACATACAGTAATCCCTCACTATTTCGCGGTTCACATATCGCGGATTCAGTGCATTGCAGATTTTATTTTTGTCAATTTTTTTTTTTTTTTTTAAGGATCATTGTGACACCAGGATGGGCCAAAAATGACAAAATAAGACAGCCTTTATCAGGCTGTAAAGAGAAACAGAGATGGATAGTGTAAAGACCTGTCAGATGTGAAGGGATTATAAAAGATGTGTAATGAATATCCAGCTCTCTGCTGGGTTTTAATATACTTCTGCATTACTTTCATTATGTCTATTCCAATAATTCGCCTTAGATCTTATTATTATTATTATTATTATTATCATTACTATTAATATTATTATTATTATTATTATTATTATTATTATTATTATTATTATTATTATTATTATTATTATTATTATTATTATTATTATTATTATTATCATTATTATTATTATCATCATTATTATTATTATTATTATTGGCAACAATACTAATAAAGAACTTCCTTACATCCTGCAAAGAAGTTTTCTTGCGAATCTTCAAACGATGACTTCTTGTTCTTTTGCCAGCCATATCAAAATATCGATCCAATCCACTCTGTCACAACAATGAAGGAATCTAAACGCCGTTACCATATCCTTCCTCATTTTTCTAGCTTTGAGTGATGGTAAGTCAAATTACCATAGCCTCTCATCATAAATGAGATTGCGTTTTTTTGGCATCAGTTTGTGTGTGTGATTACCTAATTGTGATTACCTAATTGTGTTTACGGGAAAGAGCCCAAAGCTCGTATCTTCCCGTCTCCTGATGAGTTCCATTTTATACTTAGTGATACTTATCATACCTGTCCTTAAAACTATGGATTGAGATAGCATTAACTACCTCCTCGCTTAGCCAATTCCAATTATCAACTACTCTTACACTGAAAAAGTATTTCCTTACATCCTGCAAAGAAGTTTTCTTCCGAAGCTTCAAACTATGACCTCTAGTTCTAGAGCCAGCCATATCAAAATATCGATCCCTATCCACTCTATCATAACCATGAAGGAATTTAAAGACTGTCACCATATCCCCCCCTCACTCTTCTAGCTTCGAGTGATGGTAAGTCTAATTCCCTCAGCCTCTCATCATAACTGAGATTGCGTATTTCTGGCACCAGTTTCGTGACATGTCTTTGAACTTTTTCAAGCTTAGCTATGTGCTTTTTCAAGTGCGGATTCCAAAAGGGGGCTGCATATTCGAGTTTTGGCCTCACATAGGTTACATAAATATTTCTGAACATTTCCTTGTCCATGTGCCTGAAGGCTACCCTTACATTTGATAAGAATGCATATGCTGCCCTTACTATGCCATTTATATGTATTTCTGGAGACAAATCTGCCAGTATGTTTACTCCTAGATCTCTCTCATTTTCTGTCTCTTGAAGTTGTACTCCAGCCACCGAGTAGTCAAGCTTGGGCCTTCTTGCACTTATACCCATTCTCATTACCTTACATTTTGAAGTATTGAATTTCATTAGCCACTTTTCTGACCACTCATGCAGATTATTTAGATCCTCCTGAAGTTCTCTACCATTGTTCTCGTTTTTTACTTTCTTCACAATCTTTGCATCATCTGCAAACATATTCATGAATGAATTTACAGACTCTGGTAGGTCATTTACATATACAAGGAACAAAAGTGGCCCTAAAACTGAACCCTGTGGAACTCCACTACTAACTCTTCTCCATTCAGACACTGAGTGTCTTACTCTAACCCTCTGTTCCCTTCCTTCTAAGTAAGTTTTTATCCATTCCAAAACATTTCCACCTATTCTAGCCATTGATTGCAGCTTCCTAATAAGTCTCCAATGTGGAACAGTGTCAAACGCTTTCTGGAAGTCTAGGAATATGCAATCTGCCCAGCCCTCTCTTTCCTGTAAGATTTGGCTTACCTCATCATAAAATTCTAATAAGTTTGTGTGTGTGTGTGCGTGTGTGTGTGTGAGTACTTGTGCGTGTATGTTGTGTGAGCGCGCACGCATTTCTGCGTCTAAATATGAATGCATAACACATATGAATATAGATCACCTGTGTAGGAAAACTGAAGCGACGGAGATCTGAGATTTTTTGCACTGTATTTTAGTCCATATATATATACATATGCATATATATATATATATTTATATATATATATATATATATATATATATATATATATATATATATATATATATATATATATATATATATATATATATATATATATATATATATATATATATATATATATATATATATATATATATATATATATATATATATATATATATATATATATATATATTATATATATATATATATATATATATATATATATATATATATATATATATATATATATTATATTCATATATATATATATATATATATATATATATATATATATATATATATATATATATATATATATATATATATATATATATATATATATATATATATATATATATATATATATATATATATATATATATATATATGTATATATATATATATATATATATATATATATATATATATATATATATATATATATATATATATATATATATATATATATATATATATATATATATATATATATATATATATATATATATATATATATATATATATATATATATATATATATATATATATATATATATATATATATATATATATATATATATATATATATATATATTTATATATATATATATATTATATATATATATATGTATATATATATATATATATATATATATATATATATATATATATATATATATATATATATATATATATATATATATATATATATATATATATATATATATATATATATATATATATATATATATATATATATATAACACTGAACTGTTAACATACAGTCTAAATTGGTAGGAAAAGTCTTTTAAATAAAACAACGAATATATATATATATATATATATATATATATATATATATATATATATATATATATATATATATATATATATATATATATATGAAAAAAAACATGGATTTACTTAAGTTATGCGTCACTAATAATGTATTTTCCTTTAATGGTAGTTATTACATGCAAAAATTTGGATGTAGTATGGGAAGCCCTTTGTCCCCCCTTCTGGCTAACTTGTATATATATTTCTTTTTAGACAAAGATTTTAGTCAGCATTAAGCCCAAAGAAATGATATGGTTGCAATATGTAGAAGATATATTTTCATACTGGGACTCCTGCTGGGGAGAATTAGACACATTTTTTAATAAACTTAATGATTTAGCCCCTAGCATCAAGTTTAAAACCGAATGGGAATCGGATGGCAGGCCACCATTTTTGGATGTCTTAGTTATGAGATAATCCAACAAATACTCATTTACTGTCTATAGGAAGAAAACTTTTTCTGTCTCTTACATACACTTTCTAAGTTATCATGCTTTGTCTGTAAAAATTGGTGTTGAATGTAATCTTTTCCTAAGAGGTCTTAGAGTGTGTTCCACTCATCATTTGAAATATGAATTCAAATTAACCCGCCAACAATTGGAAAGTCTCATGTATCCCGCGTATGTAATCGAAAAAGCAATTAACAAAGCAAACAAAATATTTTATAATGGGCCGACAGAACAGCCAAAAATAAACTTTGCTAATACGATTAAAATACCCTATTTAGAAAATATTAAAATTCTTCGTGATAAATTAGGCAGAAGTAATCCTTTCATATTTAATTATCCCAAAACAATTGGTTCTTCACTTATTAACGTATATCAAAATAAAAAAGCTTTAGAAGCAGGGATTTATAAAATTGATTGCGGTTCCTGCAATAAATCTTACATAGGTCAAACTGGTCGTTCGCTAGGCCAGAGAATTTCTGAGCATAAAAGTGCATTGCGATATGGTGTTGAAAGTTCTGCTTTATTTGAGCATATGCGAGATACTGGTCACCATATTAACTGCAGTGAGTCCTCATTGCTATATAAGAGTAATTGCCAATACAGGAGAAAGATACTTGAAGCAGCCATTATAGAAAAATCAGAAACCTTAAATTTATCAAATGGACAGTGGAGATCTGACGTTATGGATGAAACATTATTAAAAGACCTCATTAAGAAGATTATGCCAAATGATCGTCCACCTGACCTGAGGTTTGAAGATAATCCCATCGTGGATCCGCCTGGCAATCGTAGCTAGCATCTCTCCCCACCTTTATCCAGATATATCGATTCATTTGTACCTGAAGAGGACTGGAGTCCAGTTGTAATATATAGTACATCTTCGCTTCTTTTTGTGTTTTATCTATGGGCCTATTTTTGCTATATATATATATATATATATATATATATATATATATATATATATATATATATATATATATATAATATATATATATATATATATATATATATATATATATATATATATATATATATATATATATATATATATATATATATATATATATATATATATATATATATATATATATATATATATATATATATATATATATATATATATATATATATATATATATATATATATATATATATATATATATATATATATATATATATATATATATATATATATATATATATATATATATATATATATATATATATATATATATATATATATATATATATATATATATATATATATATATATATATATATATATATATATATATATATATATATATATATATATATATATATATATATATATATATATATATATATATATATATATATATATATATATATATATATATAAGAACATAAGAGTAGGGGACACTGCAACATGCCTACTGGCACACACGAGGCAGCTCCATTTTTGAATGGTATTTTCAGCATGTCTAACCTATTCTATTCTACTCTACTTATTTATTCTATTTTTCTTTTTATGATTTTTCTATTAAGCACTAACCTATTCATACCCACCCTACCTCTGTCATATGTCTATCTAATCTACATTTGAAGGTGTCTAAGGTATTGCCATTTACTATCCTACCAGGAAGCCTGTTCCATGCATCAGCTACTCTATTACCAAACCAATTTTTACCAATTTTCCTTTTGAACCTAAATTTATCAAGCTTAAATCCATTATTACGAGTTCTGGTTTGATGAAGAATTTATAAATCTTTCTTAATATCACCCTTGTTAATCCCTTTAAACCACTTATGCACTTCAATCATATCCCCCATAACTCTTCGCCTCTCTAGAGAATGTAGATTTAGTTTTTTAATCTGTCCTCATATGGTAGATTTCTGATATTGTGTATCATCTTGGTCATTCTTCGCTGCACTCTCTCCAAGGATTCAATTTCCATCCTATAATAGGGTGACCAGAATTGCACAGCATAATCTAAATGGGGCCTAACTAATGCAAGATAGAGCTGCAAAATAACTTTTTCCGTCCTATTGCTAACACTTCTTGAGATAAATCCTAAAATTCTGTTTGCTTTATTTCTGACTGCTGTGCATTGCTCTCTTGGCTTAGGATTACTACTCACAAGAACTCCCAAATCCCTTTCACACTGAAAACTCATGATTTCATGGTTATTTAGCTTATAACTAGTATTGTCTTTTATAGAACCCATTTTAACTACTTTACATTTTTCAACATTAAATTCCATTTGCCATTTGTCCGAGCATTCAGATAATCTATTTAGATCTTCCTGTAAAGCATGAATGTCTTCTTTTCCATTTATAATTCTACCTATTTTAGTGTCATCTGCGAATTTACTTAGGTTACTACTGATATCCGAATCCAGATCATTTAGATATACGATGAATAATAGGGGCCCCAGTACCGAGCCTTGTGGTACCCCGCTAGTAACCGAGCCCCACTCCGATTTCTCTCCATTTATGCAAACCCTCTGTTTTCTGTCTTTTAACCATTGTTTGATCCATCTGCGAACAGCTCCTCCTATACCATGAGCTTCCAGCTTTTTAACTAATCTTTTGTGAGGAACTCTATCAAAAGCTTTGCTAAAATCTAGATATATTTTATCATATTCTTTGCCACAATCTACTGCCTCGTAAACTTCTGAATAAAAAGACAGTAAGTTTGTAAGGCACGAAAAACCCTTAAGAAACCCGTGTTGTGAAAGTTTTATCAGTCTGTGTAATTCTAGATGTGCCCTTATTTTATTTGCAATTATGGATTCTAGAATCTTACCCACTGTTGACGTTAAACTTACCGGCCTATAATTATTCTTTATAACTCGTTCTCCTTTTTTAAATATTGGTACCACATCTGCCAATTTCCACTCCATGGGTACCGATCCTAATTTTATTGACTTATTAAATAATGCAGTTAGTGGACAACTAAGCTCTTCCTTGCATTCCTTTAATATTCTAGCATATATTCCATCAGGTCCCGGAGATTTATGAGCCTTTAATTTATCTATTTCTTTTATTACCTCCTCTCTCGTAATATTTATTGAACTAAGTATATTATCGGGACTGTCTCTGTAAATGGATTCTACTTCCGGAATATTTTCCAAGTTTTCATTTGTAAATACAGATAAGAAATAATCATTTAAACATGTACACATCACTTTATCGTCATCTGTGATATGGCCATTGGCTACTGCAATTGGTCCGACTTTTTCCTTAAATTTTGTTTGATAATGTTGATAAAACCCTTTAGGATTTTCTTTAGCTTCTCCTGCTATTCTAACTTCGTATTTTCTTTTCGACTCTCTAACTATCTTTTTAACTTCCCTGTTTAACTGTATATATTGCTGCCTCACCTGCTCTTCACCTCTTTTTAGTTTCCTGTATATTCCTCTTTTATTACCTATAAGATTCTTTATTCTATTGTTCATCCATTTAGGGTAATTTTTTCTTGATCTGCAATGTTTCATGGGAATATAGTCTCTCTGACTATTCTTAAGAGTCGTGACAAAATTGTTATATTCCTCATCCAAATTTATATTAACTGACGGACTGCTGTTCTTTCCTGTGAGAGAATTTAATGTATTGATCTTATCTTGTGATAATCCTTGGCATGTGGTACTCAATTTTCGGGGTAATCTGCTACTTGCGACCTGACCTGCTGGATTAACTACCCACATCTGTACCCCAGAAATCCCTTCCCATACCTCATTAGATAATTTAGTTTTTAAGCCCTCAAAATCTCCTGCTCTAAAGTTTGGAACAATATTCTTGTTTTCCTTTCCAATTTCCTTGAAAATTATGTTAAATCTAATGGAATCATGGTCAGTGTTGCCCAATGGTTCACCAACTTCTAAATTTGTAACCATATTCTCTCTATTACTAAGAACTAAATCTAGTATATTCACACCCCGTGTTGCTTCAAGTACATGCTGAGAAAGGAAATTGTCTTCTACTACTTCCAAAAACTCCTTAGAGCTACTATCACCTGTTATGGTTTCCCAGTTAATATTTCTAAAATTAAAATCGCCTACAATGCAAACTCTATTTGACCTGGTCACTTTAGAAATTTCATCGTATATAACTTGCGACTTTATATTATCTAGATCAGGTGGTCTGTAGACTACTCCTACAACTAGACTTTCTATATTTTTTTTAATTTCAACCCATAAGGTTCCTGAATTTAGATTTGTCTTAATTCCAGACTTAATGCAGCTTCTGAGGCTATCTTTAATATACATAATTACCCCTCCCCCTCTTCTATCTGCACTGCGATCCGCATTATAAAGTTTATATCCTGTAATTATGTACTCAGCTTTAAGGTGTTTGCTTTCTAAATTAATCCAACTTTCACTAATGCATATTATATCCGGTCTCTCACTACATACTATGGCTCTCAGTTCTTCTATCTTGTTACCTAAACTACGGCTATTTGTATAATATACTTTTAAACTTTCTCTAGGTTTACCCTTCTTGTGGCTATTCTTTTTGTTAATATTTGTTCTATGTAACAAATGGTTATTATCCTTAGACTCCCAGTTATTTGACCCACTATTTACTGAACCCTTACTGACTAATTTCACTGCACAAGTATTATTCATTTCATTATTTGTATCTAACAAAACCCCCCTACCTCTCTGTCTATCATACCAGCCAATACCGAGACACCTGAATTAGAAAGATGCACTCCATCCCTTGCATACATATGCTTACGACTAGTGAAGTGATCCCACCCGTCTAGAAAACCTATATTATTCTCCCGACAGAAGACTTCCATCCTAGCATTTACTCCTATAGCTCGAGACCACCACTCTGAACTTTGGCCAAGCCTAGGGAGAATGCCACACATCACAGGAACTGCACCCCTTTTCCTGATCTTATCCAAGGCTTGTCTATACAACCTAATCAGCTCCTCACTTCTACCATCCTGCACGTCATTTCCACCAGCTATCAAACAAACAACATCTTTTTTCTCAATCCAGCTATTTATTGACTCACCCACCTTCTTCATACCTGCTCCAGGGAAAAAATATTTTCCTCTAACTCTATGCCTGAGTTTCCTGTCTACATATCTGCATAGTGAATCCCCTACAATTACCAGAGAACGAGACTTATCCGGAGGATGGGTTACTCCGACCTTGGGAGACTTACCTAGGCTCTTGACCTGAGAGCTTTTCCCACTTCCATTTCTACGATCGCTAGTACACCTATCTGACTCTATGGGTCCTGAAGAATTACTGCCGCCACTGTCACATTCATCTCTAAGTGAACTAAATGAATTAGCAACTTGTAGTCGAAAAGTATCATTTTTCTTAAGAACCATCTTCGTTGAACCCTTATTCACAACTTTCCAGTCGTCTTCACTATTCAATTGTCCCTTCCTGGTTAACACCTCTACCTTACCTCTCAGATCGCTGTTCTCCTCTGCTAAGGATCTGACCTCCTGCCTGACTGCGGCCAACTCATTTCTTAAATTAAAAATGAGCTTGCTTGCGTCAGACGCAGACAAATCCCCAGCACAGCCACACACAGCACCAACAACGACACCACCACCAACACCACTACCACTAACACCACCAGCACAAAGAAC
>JAXCGZ010004789.1:7500-15000 GCA_037179515.1 Halocaridina rubra | reverse complement strand
ATATATATATATATATATATATATATATATATATATATATATATATATATATATATATATATATATATATATATATATATATATATATATATATATATATATATATATATATATATATATATATATATATATATATATATATATATATATATATATATATATATATATATATATATATATATATATATATATATATATATATATATATATATATATATATATATATATATATATATATATATATATATATATATATATATATATATATATATATATATATATATATATATATATATATATATATATATATATATATATATATATATATATATATATATATATATATATATATATATATATATATATATATATATATATATATATATATATATATATATATATATATATATATATATATATATATATATATATATATATATATATATATATATATATATATATATATATATATATATATATACTCTATCTATCTACCTTGGCTGTTTCCCACTTTAATCGGGGGGTAGCCGACATTAAAAAAGAAAACAATAAGGAGATTACTTTGCTCTTTGGGCAGTGACGAGGGAGCTAGTAACCATTCAGATGGCGCTGGAGTGCCACAGCCCATCCTCCTGGCTCTTCCACAACCTGTGTGGCTTCATAACTGCCAACTCCCCTACTGCCTCTACCACAGGCTTACCTCTGTAAGATGCAGCCCCGTGGTAACAGCAGATGCCCATCAGAGCTGTGTCACAATTGCTCGCCACTCCTTCCTATTCCTGGCACGCTCACTTACTTCCCTCACATCCATCCTCCTATCATTCAGGGCTCTCCTTTCTCCATCCATCCACCCAAACCTAGGCCTTCCTCTAGCATTTCTCCCATCATTTCTCGCATTCATCACCATTTTCAGCAGTCTTTCATCATCCATCCTTTCCACATGGCCAAACCATCTCAGAACATTCATATCTACTCTGGCTGCAAATTCTCTCCTCACACCCGTTCTTACTCTCACCACTTCATTCCTAACCCTATCCAACCGAGATACACCAATCATACTCCTCAGGCATTTCATCTCGAATACATTTAGTTTCTGTCTCTCACTTTCATACCCCATAACTCTGATCCATACATCACAGTTGGCACAACTACTTTCTCATACAAAACTTTCTTAATATTAACTTACAACCCTCTATTCTTAATCACTCCTTTCAACGCACCCAACACTTTACATCCTTCATTCATTCTGTGACACACATCCTCTTCCACTCCACCATTTGCAGCTATAAACGAGCCTAAATACTTAAACTGATCAACTTCCTCAAGTGTCTCTCCATTCAACATAACATTCAATCCAGTACCATGCTCATTTCTTGCACACCTCATAACCTTACTCTTTCCCACATTCACTCGCAACTTCCTTCTCTCACACACCATTCCAAATTCTGTCACTATCTAACACAGCTTCTCCTCTAAATCTGACACCACCACAGTATCATCTGCAAACCGCAACTGATTCAGCTCCCACTCGTTATCATCCCCATCTCCCATTCTCACATAACTGCCTAACTATAAAAATCTGATCTATACAACCTCTACCTCTCCTAAAACCATTCTGAACTTCCGCGACCACATTTTCTGTCTTATCCCTAATCCTATTAACCAGTATCCTACCATACACTTTACCTATCAAACTCAACAAACTCATACCCCTCAATTTACAACATTCATGCACATCTCCCTTACCTTTGTATAGGGGCACTATACAAGCAATCACCCATTCTACTGGCACCATTGACAACATAAAGCAAATATTAAACACTCGCACTAACCATTCTAATGCAGTCACACCCTCTTCTTTCAACATCTTCGCTCTCACACCATCCATTCTAGGTGATTTACATGCTTTTTCTTCATACAATGCCCTTTTCACCTCCTCTCTTGTAATCTCTCTCTCATATTCACCTCCAATTCCTGGCACTTGAACATCCCCCACTGCCACTATAGCTGCCACTCTATCTTCCTCAACATTTAGCAAGCACTCAAAATATTCTGCCCACCTTTTCCTTACATCGTTACCACTTATCATCAGTCCATTCAGATCTTTCAGTCTCTTCCATCCTCGATCGACCTTTCCTTGTTCTCTTCACTTCTTTCTAAAACTTCTTTTTATTATCCTAATATGACCTACTAATATCTTCTCTCCACCTAACATTTGCCAACCTCTTCCCTTCCTCTACCTTCCGCTTGGTTTCCACATTTTTCCTTCTATATCTTTCATACTTCTCCCTACTGTTACACCCCGATTCCTCATCTAAGTCCCCAACTTTTCTTTCTTTCACCCTGTCATATGCTACTTTTCAACCCGTCCTGATATTCCAGTCTCTTCTATGGCTTTTTCAACTCTTCCACCGTCACCTTTTCCCTTCTACATCCCCCCACTCTATTTCCGCAATCTTTTGCTACTACCACTTTTATTCAACAAAAAAATGATCAGACATCCCAGCAGCCACACCCATAAATGCATGCACATCTTGCACTCTACCAATCATGCTCTTTGCTACCAACACATAAGCCATCATTGCTCTTTCTTACATTCTTCCATTTGCCACTCTCATCCATGTATACTTATTTATTAATTTCTTCTTGAAAAAACTATTACCTATCACCAACTCTTGCTCCACACACATATCTAACAGTCTCTAGCCACTCTCATTCCCACCTGGTACCCCATACTTTCCTACAACACATTTTACCTCTCCGTCACCCACTCTGGCATTCAAGTCACCCACCACAACTACATAGCTCCTTCTACTCAGAACATCCACACACCTAGTTAACTCATTCCAGAATTCATCCTGCTCTTCCTCACTTCCCTCATATCCAGGCCCATACACACTAACAAAAGCCCAACATTCCCTACCTACCCTAGCCCTCACCCACATCAGCCTAAATGACACTTCTTTCCATTCCACTACCTTATTTACCATCTATTCACTTAGCAATAATGCAACACCTTATCTCGTTCTCCCACTTTCAACTCCAGACACCCTACCTGTCACATCACCAAATGCCACTTCTCCATTTCCATTCATCTTTGTCTCAAACAATGCCAATACATCCATCCTCCTGCTACCAAACATATATCCAGTCTCACATATTTTGCTCTCTATCGAAATACAACCACCCATATTTAAACACCCCAAAACTAGACTTTGGGGAGAAGTTATTCTCCCCTCTACTCCCCTTCTTCTTTGACGTCTCGCAGGAAGTTGATACAAGGGGGGGGGGATTCCAAGTCCCCTTGCCCCGTCCATACACATATGCATATATGCATATATATATATATATATATATATATATATATATATATATATATATATATATATATATATATATATATATATATATATATATATATATATATATATATATATATATATATATATATATATATATATATATATATATATATATATATATATATATATATATATATATATATATATATATATATATATATATATATATATATATATATATATATATATATATATATATATATATATATATATATATATATATATATATATATATATATATATATATATATATATATATATATATATATATATATATATATATATATATATATATATATATATATATATATATATATATATATATATATATATATATATATATATTATATATATATATATATATATATATATATATATATATATATATATATATATATATATATATATATATATATATATATATATATATATATATATATATATATATTTATATATATATATATATATATATATATATATATATATATATATATATATATATATATATATATATATATATATATATATATATATATATATATATGTATATATATATATATATATATATATATATATATATATATATATATATATATATATATATATATATATATATATATATATATATATATATATATATATATATATATATATATATATATATATATATATATATATATATATATATATATATATATATATATATATATATATATATATATATATATATATATATATATATATATATATATGAATCATTTTTTACCCCGACCGGGACTCGAACCTAGGAGTTATGATTACTAAGTCAAGGCGCTACCACTACACCACAGAAGGTTAAAAGAAATCCAACCTTATAGCTTATATCTGCTATACTTAGGAATGAACGCATTCTAAATGAATGCCACTATTTTCATATTACAGATTCCCCAACCTCACTCGTGGATTCATTTTAGCATTTAATTCAATTCCCAATCTCATTCGGGCCATGAAATAACCAATTAAGCACATTACATATGTGAAAACATGAATCATTTTTTACCCCGACGGGGACTCGAACCTAGGACTAATGATTACTAAGTCAAGGCGCTACCACTACACCACAGAAGGTTAAAAGGAATCAAACCTTATAGCTTATATCTGCTATACTTAGGAATGAACGCATTCTAACTGAATGCCACTATGTTCATATTACAGATTCCCCAACCTCACTCGTGGCTTCATTTTAGCATTTAATTCAATTCCCAATCTCGTTCGGGCCATGAATTAACCAGTTAAGCACATTACATATGTGAAAACATGAATCATTTTTTACCCCGACCAGGACTCGAACCTAGGACTTATGATTACTAAGTCAAGGCGCTACCACTACACCACAGAACGTTGAAATGAATCCAACCTTATAGCTTATATCTGCTATACTTAGGAATGAACGCATTCTAAATGAATGCCACTATGTTCATATTACAGACTCCCCAACCTCCCGCGTGGCTTCATTTTAGCACTTAATTCAATTCCCAATCTCATTCGGGCCATGAAATAATCAATTAAGCACATTATTTACGTGAAAACATGAATCATTTTTTACCCCGACGGGACTCGAACCTAGGACTTATGATTACTAAGTCAAGGCACTACCACTACACCACAGAAGGTTAAAAGGAATCCAACCTTATAGCTTATATCTGCTATACTTAGGAATGAACGTATTCTAACTGAATGCCACTATGTTCATATTACAGATTCCCTAACCTCACTCGTGGCTTCATTTTAGCATTTAATTCAATTCCCAATCTCATTCGGGCCATGAAATAACCAATTAAGCACATTACATACGTGAAAACATGAATCATTTTTTACCCCGACCGGGACTCAAACCTAGGACTTATGATTACTAAGTCAAGGCGCTACCACTACACCACAGAAGGTTAAAAGGAATCCAACCTTGTAGCTTATATATGCTATACTTAGGAATGAACGCATTCTAACTGAATGCCACTATGTTCATATTACAGATTTCCCCAAACTCACTCGTGGCTTCATTTTAGCATTTAATTCAATTCCCAATCTCATTCGGGCCATGAAATAACCAATTAAGCACATTAAATATGTGAAAACATGAATCATTTTTTTACTCCGACGGGACTCGAACCTAGGACTTATGATTACTAAGTCAAAGCGCTACCACTACACCACAGAAGGTTAAAAGGAATCCAACCTTATAGCTTATATCTGCTATACTTAGGAATGAACGCATTCTAACTGAATGCCACTATGTTCATATTACAGATTCCCCAACCACACTCGTGGCTTCATTTTAGCATTTAATTCAATTTCCAATCTCATTCGGGCCATGAAATAACCAATTAAGCACATTACATATGTGAAAACATGAATCATTTTTTACCCCGACCGGGACTCGAACCTAGGACTTATGATTACTAAGTCAAGGCGCTACCACTACACCACAGAAAGTTAAAAGGAATCCAACCTTATAGCTTATATCTGCTATACTTAGGAATGAACGCATTCTAACTTAATGCCACTATGTTCATATTACAGATTCCCCAACCTCACTCGTGGCTTCATTTTAGCATTTAATTCAATTCTCCAGTCTCTTTCGGGCCATGAAATAACCAATTAAGCACATTACCTATGTGAAAACATGATTCATTTTTTACCCCGACCGGGACTCGAACCAAGGACTTATGATTACTAAGTCAAGGCGCTACCACTACACCACAGAACGTTAAATGGAATCCAACCTTATAGCTTATATCTTCTATACTTAGGAATGAACGCATTCTAACTGAATGCCACTATGTTCATATTACAGATTCCCCAACCTCAATCGTGGCTTTATTTTAGCATTTAATTCAATTCCCAATCTCATTCGGGCCATGAAATAACCAATTAAGCAAATTACATATGTGAAAACATGAATTATTTTTTACCCTGACCGGGACTCGAACCTAGGACTTATGATTACTAAGTCAAGGCGCTACCACTACACCACAGAAGGTTAAAAGGAATCCAACCTTATAGCTTATATCTGCTATACTTTGGAATGAACGCATTCTAACTGAATGCCACTATATTCATATTACAGATTCCCCAACCTCACTCGTGGCTTCATTTTTGCATTTAATTCAATTCCCCATCTCATACATACATATATATATATATATATATATATATATATATATATATATATATATATATATATATATATATATATATATATATATATATATATATATATATATATATATATATATATATATATATATATATATATATATATATATATATATATATATATATATATATATATATATATATATATATATATATATATATATATATATATATATATATATATATATATATATATATATATATATATATATATATATATATATATATATATATATATATATATATATATATATATATATATATATATATATATATATATATATATATATATATATATATATATATATATATATATATATATATATATATATATATATATATATATATATATATATATATATATATATATATATATATATATATATATATATATATATATATATATATATATATATATATATATATATATATATATATATATATATATATATATATATATATATATATATATATATATATATATATATATATATATATATATATATATATATATATATATATATATATATATATATATATATATATATATATATATATATATATATATATATATATATATATATATATATATATATATATATATATATATATATATATATATATATATATATATATATATATATATATATATATATATATATATATATATATATATATATATATATATATATATATATATATATATATATATATATATATATATATATATATATATATATATATATATATATATATATATATATATATATATATATATATATATATATATATATATATATATATATATATATATATATATATATATATATATATATATATATATATATATATATATATATATATATATATATATATATATATATATATATATATATATATATATATATATATATATATATATATATATATATATATATATATA
>JAXCGZ010004789.1:0-5000 GCA_037179515.1 Halocaridina rubra | reverse complement strand
ACTCTTTCCCACATTCACTCGCAACTTCCTTCTCTCACACACCATTCCAAATTCTGTCACTATCTAACACAGCTTCTCCTCTAAATCTGACACCACCACAGTATCATCTGCAAACCGCAACTGATTCAGCTCCTACTCGTTATCATCCCCATCTCCCATTCTCACATAACTGCCTAACTATAAAAATCTGATCTATACAACCTCTACCTCTCCTAAAACCATTCTGAACTTCCGCGACCACATTTTCTGTCTTATCCCTAATCCTATTAACCAGTATCCTACAATACACTTTACCTATCAAACTCAACAAACTCATACCCCTCAATTTACAACATTCATGCACATCTCCCTTACCTTTGTATAGGGGCACTATACAAGCAATCACCCATTCTACTGGCACCATTGACAACATAAAGCAAATATTAAACACTCGCACTAACCATTCTAATGCAGTCACACCCTCTTCTTTCAACATCTTCGCTCTCACACCATCCATTCTAGGTGATTTACATGCTTTTTCTTCATACAATGCCCCTTTCACCTCCTCTCTTGTAATCTCTCTCTCATATTCACCTCCAATTCCTGGCACTTGAACATCCCCCACTGCCACTATAGCTGCCACTCTATCTTCCTCAACATTTAGCAAGCACTCAAAATATTCTGCCCACCTTTTCCTTACATCGTTACCACTTATCATCAGTCCATTCAGATCTTTCAGTCTCTTCCATCCTCGATCGACCTTTCCTTGTTCTCTTCACTTCTTTCTAAAACTTCTTTTTATTATCCTAATATGACCTACTAATATCTTCTCTCCACCTAACATTTGCCAACCTCTTCCCTTCCTCTACCTTCCGCTTGGTTTCCACAATTTTCCTTCTATATCTTTCATACTTCTCCCTACTGTTACACCCCGATTCCTCATCTAAGTCCCCAACTTTTCTTTCTTTCACCCTGTCATATGCTACTTTTCAACCCGTCCTGATATTCCAGTCTCTTCTCTGGCTTTTTCAACTCTTCCACCGTCACCTTTTCCCTTCTACATCCCCCCACTCTATTTCCGCAATCTTTTGCTACTACCACTTTTATTCAACAAAAAAATGATCAGACATCCCAGCAGCCACACCCATAAATGCATGCACATCTTGCACTCTACCAATCATGCTCTTTGCTACCAACACATAAGCCATCATTGCTCTTTCTTACATTCTTCCATTTGCCACGCTCATCCATGTATACTTATTTATTAATTTCTTCTTGAAAAAACTATTACCTATCACCAACTCTTGCTCCACACACATATCTAACAGTCTCTAGCCACTCTCATTCCCACCTGGTACCCCATACTTTCCTACAACACATTTTACCTCTCCGTCACCCACTCTGGCATTCAAGTCACCCACCACAACTACATAGCTCCTTCTACTCAGAACATCCACACACCTAGTTAACTCATTCCAGAATTCATCCTGCTCTTCCTCACTTCCCTCATATCCAGGCCCATACACACTAACAAAAGCCCAACATTCCCTACCTACCCTAGCCCTCACCCACATCAGCCTAAATGACACTTCTTTCCATTCCACTACCTTACTTACCATCTATTCACTTAGCAATAATGCAACACCTTATCTCGTTCTCCCACTTTCAACTCCAGACACCCTACCTGTCACATCACCAAATGCCACTTCTCCATTTCCATTCATCTTTGTCTCAAACAATGCCAATACATCCATCCTCCTGCTACCAAACATATATCCAGTCTCACATATTTTGCTCTCTATCGAAATACAACCACCCATATTTAAACACCCCAAAACTAGACTTTGGGGAGAAGTTATTCTCCCCTCTACTCCCCTTCTTCTTTGACGTCTCGCAGGAAGTTGATACAAGGGGGGGGGGATTCCAAGTCCCCTTGCCCCGTCCATACACATATGCATATATGCATATATATATATATATATATATATATATATATATATATATATATATATATATATATATATATATATATATATATATATGTATATATATATATATATATATATATGTATATATATATATATATATATATATATATATATATATATATATATATATATATATATATATATATATATATATATATATATATATATATATATATATATATATATATATATATATATATATATATATATATATATATATATATATATATATATATATATGTGTATATATATACATATATATATATATATATATATATATATATATATATATATATATATATATATATATATATATATATATATATATATATATATATATATATATATGTATATATATATATATATATATATATATATATATATATATATATATATATATATATATATATATATATATATATATATATATGTATATATATATATATATATATATATATATATATATATATATATATATATATATATATATATATATATATATATATATATATATATATATATATATATATATATATATATATATACATCTATATATATATATATATATATATATATATATATATATATATATATATATATATATATATATGAATCATTTTTTACCCCGACCGGGACTCGAACCTAGGAATTATGATTACTAAGTCAAGGCGCTACCACTACACCACAGAAGGTTAAAAGAAATCCAACCTTATAGCTTATATCTGCTATACTTAGGAATGAACGCATTCTAAATGAATGCCACTATTTTCATATTACAGATTCCCCAACCTCACTCGTGGATTCATTTTAGCATTTAATTCAATTCCCAATCTCATTCGGGCTATGAAATAACCAATTAAGCACATTACATATGTGAAAACATGAATAATTTTTTACCCCGACGGGGACTCGAACCTAGGACTAATGATTACTAAGTCAAGGCGCTACCACTACACCACAGAAGGTTAAAAGGAATCAAACCTTATAGCTTATATCTGCTATACTTAGGAATGAACGCATTCTAACTGAATGCCACTATGTTCATATTACAGATTCCCCAACCTCACTCGTGGCTTCATTTTAGCATTTAATTCAATTCCCAATCTCGTTCGGGCCATGAATTAACCAGTTAAGCACATTACATATGTGAAAACATGAATCATTTTTTACCCCGACCAGGACTCGAACCTAGGACTTATGATTACTAAGTCAAGGCGCTACCACTACACCACAGAACGTTGAAATGAATCCAACCTTATAGCTTATATCTGCTATACTTAGGAATGAACGCATTCTAAATGAATGCCACTATGTTCATATTACAGACTCCCCAACCTCCCACGTGGCTTCATTTTAGCACTTAATTCAATTCCCAATCTCATTCGGGCCATGAAATAATCAATTAAGCACATTATTTACGTGAAAACATGAATCATTTTTTACCCCGACGGGACTCGAACCTAGGACTTATGATTACTAAGTCAAGGCACTACCACTACACCACAGAAGGTTAAAAGGAATCCAACCTTATAGCTTATATCTGCTATACTTAGGAATGAACGTATTCTAACTGAATGCCACTATGTTCATATTACAGATTCCCCAACCTCACTCGTGGCTTCATTTTAGCATTTAATTCAATTCCCAATCTCATTCGGGCCATGAAATAACCAATTAAGCACATTACATACGTGAAAACATGAATCATTTTTTACCCCGACGGGACTCGAACCTAGGACTTATGATTACTAAGTCAAGGCACTACCACTACACCACAGAAAGTTAAAAGGAATCCAACCTTGTAGCTTATATATGCTATACTTAGGAATGAACGCATTCTAGCTGAATGCCACTATGTTCATATTACAGATTTCCCCAAACTCACTCGTGGCTTCATTTTAGCATTTAATTCAATTCCCAATCTCATTCGGGCCATGAAATAACCAATTAAGCACATTAAATATGTTAAAACATGAATCATTTTTTTACTCCGACGGGACTCGAACCTAGGACTTATGATTACTAAGTCAAAGCGCTACCACAACACCACAGAAGGTTAAAAGGAATCCAACCTTATAGCTTATATCTGCTATACTTAGGAATGAACGCATTCTAACTGAATGCAACTATGTTCATATTACAGATTCCCCAACCACACTCGTGGCTTCATTTTAGCATTTAATTCAATTCCCAATCTCATTCGGGCCATGAAATAACCAATTAAGCACATTACATATGTGAAAACATGAATCATTTTTTACCCCGACCGGGACTCGAACCTAGGACTTATGATTACTAAGACAAGGCGCTACCACTACACCACAGAAAGTTAAAAGGAATCCAACCTTATAGCTTATATCTGCTATATTTAAGAATGAACCCATTCTATCTGAATGCCACTGTGTTCATATTACAGATTCCCAAACCTCACTTCTGGTTTCATATTAGCATTTAATTCAATTTCCAATCTCATGCGGGCTATGCAGTAACCAATTAAGCACATTCCATATGTGAAAACATGAATCATATTTTAACTCGACCGGGACTCAAACATAGGACTTATAATTATCAAGTCAAGGAGCTATCAACTACACACCACAGAAGTTTAACAGGAATCCAACCTTATAGCTTATATCTGCAATACTTAGGAATGAACGCATTCTATCTGAATGCCACTATGTTCATATTACAGATTACCCAACCTCACTCGTGTCTTCATTTTCGCATTTAATTCAAATCCCAATCTCATTCCCACTATACAATAACCAATTAAGCACATTACATATGTGAAAACATGAATCATATTTTACCCCGACCGGGACTCGAACCTAGGGCTTATAATTACTAAGTCAAGGCGCTACCAACTACACATCACAGAAAATTAAAAGGCATCCAACCTTATAGCATATATCTGCTATACTTAGGAATGAACTCATTCTATCTGAGTGCCACTATGTTCATATTACAGATTCCCCAACCTCACTCGTGGCTTCATTTTTGCATTTAATTCAATTCCCCATCTCATACATACAT
>JAXCGZ010004788.1:27500-30711 GCA_037179515.1 Halocaridina rubra | reverse complement strand
TCACGAAATTAATAAGTACATTATATATATATATATATATATATATATATATATATATATATATATATATATATATATATATATATATATATATATATATATATATATATATATACATACGTATATATATATATATATATATATATATATATATATATATATATATATATATATATATATATATATATATATATTCGTTGTTCTATTTAATGGCCTTTTCCTTTCATATATATATATATATATATATATATATATATATATCTATATATATATATATAATATATATATTATATATATATATATATATATATATATATATATATATATATATATATATATATATATATATATATATATATATATATATATATATATATATATATCGTTGTTTTATTTAATGGCCTTTTCATATATATATATATATATATATATATATATATATATATATATATATATATATATATATATATATATATATATATATATATATATATATATATATATATATATATATATATATATATATATATATATATATATATATATATATATATATATATATATATATATATATATATATATATATATATATATATATATATAACCAAATAAGCACATTACATATGTGAAAACATGAATCATTTTTCCCGGACCGGGACTTGAACCTAGGAATTATAATTACTAAAGCCTTGACGCCAACAGCTACACCATAAAAGGTTAAAAGGAAACAGATGTTATAACTTATATCTGCTATACCTAGGAACGAACGCATTCTATCTGAATGCCACTATGTTCATAGTAGTTTTCCCAACCTCTCTCGTGGTTTCGTTTTCGGATTTAATTCAACTCCTAATATCATTCGGGACCAACAATAACCAAATAAGCACATTACATATGTGAAAACATGAATCCTTTTTACCCCGACCGGGACTTGAACCTAGGACTTATAATTACTGAGCCAAGGCACTACCAACTACACCACAGAAGGTTAAAAGGAAACAGACCCTATAGCTTATATCTGCTATACTTAGGAATGAACGCATTCTATCTGAATGCCACTATGTTCATATTACAGTTTCCCCAACCTCACTCGTGGTTTTGTTTTCACATTTAATTCAACTCCCAATCTCATTCGGGACCAACAATAACCAAATAAGCATATTTCATATGTGAAAACATGAATAGTTTTTACCCCGTCCGTGACATGAACCTAGGAATTATAATTACTAAGCCAAGGCGCTAGCAACTACAACACAGAAGGTTAAAAGGAAACAGACTTATAGCTTATATTTGCTATACTTAGGAATTAATGCATTCTATCTGAATGCCACTATGTTCATATTGACGTAATGTTAGCGGCCACCCATGCGTTGCCCTGTGTGAGTAAGCTGGACAAGGACCCTGTCATCTCTTTATTAAGTTAGCAAAGTGTTTATAGCCCTTTCCATTAGGTATCACATTCCGATCTTCAAGATCACAGAGATGACAGGTTTGCAACCCGTTTCCATTAGCATCTCACATTACCACCTCTATTTTCGAGAGCCAACCTCCATAACAACATATACGTTATACATGTATATAACCTATGCATATATATACATATATACATGTATACTTGGTAGCGTTGCATACACATACATGCACTGATGTATCGGACTGGCGTCCTCAAAGCAACACACCCCACAGTATAGGTTATGAAGTATTCTCACCCTGTAGCTGGATGACCCACAATGATACAAAAGGGTCAACCTACAGCTGAGGAGCAGCAGTCTTCCGAGCACGTATGCGTAGATCATATTATCCTAAGGGGACGGGGGCATTGAGGCATAGAGGAATCATGTAGCTTCTGAATAAGATTAAGTGTCAAGAACTTGGAATATGTATTATCACCTCGCACGCTGTAGATCTGGCCTGGTACGATCAACAACAATACGACAATATTGCAGTTCCCCCAACCTCACTCGCGGTTTCGTTTTTGCATTTAATTCGACTCCTAATATCGATTGGGACCAACTATAACCAAATACGCACATTGCACATGTGAAAACATGAATTATTTTTACCCCAACTGGGACTTGAACCTAGGACTTATAATTACTAAGCCAAGGCTCTACCAACTATACCACAGAAGGTTAAAAGGAAACAGACCTTATAGCTTATATCTGCGATGCTTAGGAATGAATGCATTCAATCTGCATGCCACTATGTTCATATTACAGTTTCCCCAACCTAATTCAGTTAGAATGCGTTCATTCCTAAGTATAGCTGATATAAGCTATAATGTCTGTTTCCTTTTTTACCTTCTGTGGTGTAGTTGATAGCGCCTTGGCTTAGTATTTATAAGTCCTAGGTTCAAGTCTTGGTAGGGGTAAAAATTATTCGTATTTTCACATATGTTATGTACTTATTTGGTTATTGTTGGTCCCGAATGAGATTGGGAGTTGCATTAAATGCGAAAACGAAACCACGAGTGAGGTTGGGGAAACTGTAATATGAACATTGTGGCATTCATTTAGAATGCATTCATTCCTAATTATAGCGGGTATAAGCTATAAGGTCTGTTTCCTTTCAAGCTTCTGTAGTGTAGTTGGTAGCGCCTTGCCTTAATAATTATAAGTCCTAGGTTCAAGTCCTGGTCGAGGTAAAAACGATTCATGTTTTCACATATATAATGTGTTTATTTGGTTATTGTTGGTCCCGAATGAGACTGGGAGTTGAATTAAATGTGAAAACAAAACCACGAGTGAGGTTGGGGAAACTGTAATATGAACATAGTGGCATTCAGATATAATGCGTTTGTTCCTAAGTTTAGTAGATATAAGCTATAGGGTCTGTTTCCTTTTAACCTTCTGTGGTGTAGTTGGTAGCACCTTGGCTTAGTAATTATAAGTAATAGGTTCAAGTCCCGGTCGGGGTAAAGATGATTCATGTTTTCACATATGTAATGTAATTATTTGGTTATTGTTGGTCCCGAATGAGATTGGGAGTTTAATAAAACGCAAAAACGAAACCACGAGTAAGGTTGGGGTAACTGTAATACGAACATGGTGTCATTCAGATAGAATGCATTCTAATCCTAAGTATAGCATATATAAGCTATAAGGTCCGTTTCCTTTTAACCTTCTGACATGTAGGTGGTAGTGCCTTGGCTTTGTAATTATAAGTCCTAGATTCAAGTCCCGGTCGGGGTAAAAATAATTCATGTTTTCAC
>JAXCGZ010004788.1:10000-17500 GCA_037179515.1 Halocaridina rubra | reverse complement strand
TAATATTCTCATAACTTTCTGAGATAGTCTTTTCATTTGGTATCATGCTTCTTATCACTTTCCATGTTGCTGCTGTATCATGTCTAGAGTCATTAAATTGTTTTTTGTAAAAGTCTTTGTTACTTACACTGATGAGAGATCTGACACTTTTGTTTTCTGTTTAATAACGTTCTCGGGGAGTCATATCATATCTATTAATTTTCAGCTCTTTTTGTATTTGATTTCTGATTTGCATTGCCTCTCTGATGTCATTAGTTACCCAGGGGGCTGAGGGGAGGGTTATTTTTCTTGTTACAATGGGTGCACAACTATCTAAGCATTCACGAAAGAATTTTGTTAGAATCTCAACCTGCAAATCGACGTTATCGGTGTTTTTAATTCTATTAAGTGCAATTGTGTTGTTGATTAATGTTTCACAAAAGAAATCGGGGGATTAATTTTTTGACACCGGAATGTCTGGAAAAAACGCTTCCTTTTGGGCTTCTGTATGTTTAGCTTAGCAATGTTCAGCTCGTGGTATGCAATTGGGCAGGGAACTACATCCCTATAGGGTATACTTTCCACTTTCTTTGTTATTATCAGATCTATAAGAGTCCTAGAATTTGGGGTTATGTGGGGTTATGCGGGTCGGTTCTGTCACTATTTGTGTTAACTTTACAGTGTTGATCACCCTTTTCATTTTGTTATCTGCTGAGAGCAAGTCATCATTAAAGTCACCAAGTATATATATGGGCTTATGGCACACACAGATATTTCTGAACGTTTCTAGCACATGATTGAATGAACTGGTAGGTGCTTTAGGGTGACGGTAAACACACCCTACAATGAAAAATGGAAGTTTCCGATACTGCACAGTGATCCATAAATCTTCGAGCTCTTCAGTTTTTTCTAAACATGTGGTTATTTCTGATGCACTAAGATAATTTCTAAGATAAATACAGACCCCACCCCCTCGACCATGGTCATTGCGAAATATTTAAACTCTTGGATATTCACATATTTATTTTCAGTTGTAAGAGGAAGCCAAGTTTCACTTACACAGAGGATGTCTATGTTGTAGTCTTTTGTTAGCATTATTATTTCCTCAAAATGAGCGAGAAGGGACTGAGCGTTCACACGTACTAATGTTACATTTTTACCATGTTTCATCAGGGTGGTATCCATAGTCATAGTTGCAGTTTGTTCTTGGCTTTGTCCATGATTTGTTTTGACTGTGTGATTCTGCTGGGAATTCATCATTATAGTGTGTTCTGGGGTTAGCCCATAGATCCTGGTGTCTGTACCTGCCGTTGGATGGGTAACGCTGATTTGAGTATGTGCCATCGTTCGGGCCTTCCCAAAGTTTGTATGCCCAGGTGAGTGTCTAGGGTTGTAACAGCCATCTCTCCAGGAGAAGTCTCTTGTGCATGGACAGCGATAAGAGAGGTTTGTATTGTGTCTCTTTCTGTAGTCTCGCGGATAAGGGATTGTTTCATAAGCTCTTTGCTGTGTATTTTGGTATGACTGTAGTTTGGGATATTTTGTAGATAACCCAGGTTGTGTCCATTGTTTGTCCCCGCGAAATGGCTGGACAATTATGCCTGTAAGCCATTGATTCAGTTTGTAAGGCACATATTGAAATCCTTTCGATATCGTTATTGCGAAGGAGACCCAATTTGGTTTGCGAGAAAGCTCCTTAATCAAGACTTCTTCAGAGGGAATGCCTTGATTTGTCAATTTATAAAAGAGAAAATATATCAGTACAAATCACTGTATTTAGGAACAATCATACTTGAAGTTTGTTTATATATATATATATATATATATATATATATATATATATATATATATATATATATATATATATATATATATATATAAATATATATATATATATATATATATATATATATATATATATATATATATATATATATATATATATATATATATATATATATATATATATATATATATATATATATATATATATATATATATATATATATATATATATATATATATATATATATATATATATATATATATACATATATATATATATATATATATATATATATATATATATATATATATATATATATATATATATATATATATATATATATATATATATATATATACATATATATATATATATATATATATATATATATATATATATATATATATATATATATATATATATATATATATATATACACTTATTTTTCAATTTGCTTATTTTTATTATATTCGGTTAGAGCCAAGTGAGGCTTTAACGTAAATAAGAAAAACAAAAGTTAAATAATAGCCTACTTACTACTCCATTGTTAACCTCACAATCGCAGCTCTGTTGACGAGTTGAGAAGCGACAAAAGCCAATGCTGTACAGTTCCCTCCAAATCCTCAATATGTCTAGGTTTCAAAAAATGTATTTATATATTTGTATCCCAAACAATATGGATTTAAACTTGGTTCCTTTGGAATGGCAAAAAAAAACTACAAAATCGCATACTGGGGAAGGTACATTTTTTTTCAGGTTTGTGACACCAGGACGGGCCAAAGGAAAAACAAAAATAAGTCTGCCCTCATCGGGTCTGGGCATGCACGAAGAAAACATAAAGTACAGAGAAGCAGAGATGGAAAGTGCTGTGACTTGTCAGATGTAAAGGGATAATAAGAGTTGTGTAACGAATATCCAAGAATATTTGGTGTTGATGTAGGCATAGAAAATGAACCGTAACTGAAGGAAGACTTAACATTGACCAGTTCTGGACAGTCCAAAAGACACTCTGCTGTAGTATCGCAACGGGCGGCACCTGCCATGGGCCACCCTACTGCCGGAAAGGTAGGCTTAGATTTTATGAGAAAAATAAAAATGAATAATAATGAATTCTGGTAGCTGTATAATATTTATATACTCAATACGCAGCATGTATTACCTCTAGAATTACCATATGGTTATCCAAGTAAGGGGACAGAGATCCTATCTATAAATTACCTAACATACCTATGCAAAAAGATGAAATAAACCTTGTCTTACATAATCCATGAATTCATAAATGAATAAATCAACAAAGAAACAAACCAATACAATAATTTTAACCTCAACGTTTTCATGCAGGTATGAAATGGATATATGAATGTAAGACAATTATTTACGTCCGTTCATTAGTATATACATACATGCGTATCTACCCACAATACATTCTAATATTATGCACAGCTAACAAGCCAGCTTCTTGGGGTGCAAGCCAGCTCATATCAGGTACTGGTCCCAAAGCCAGATATATAAAAAGGGATCTTGACAAGAAATGGATGCGGCTTTAAACCAATGACCCGTAATCACAATATTGCCTTTTAGATACTAATGAAAACCATCGACCCCACATACACACGGGAAGAACTGCGTACAGTTAATATGCTCATAGAGGAATGATGTAAATAATAATGGTTCTAGTGCAACATTTTGAAATTCGTTGGAATGTTTCACGAGGAGCGCTTCTGGCTTATGATGACACCGTAGAAGAGGAAGTGACACTGGAAAAGTTGAGAATTTCGTATATGCAGGTTCCAGACTTCGATAAATCATAATAATGAAATCTAGCAATGTTGGTGCATACTAGCTCACGTCGGTGCTGGTCCAAGCCCAAGCAATTGGAGAGGATTACAGTCAGGAGGGGGTATCCAGGCATATAAATCTCAGTCATACTAAAACAGTAGGATCCAGGAGGATATTGATAAACAGCGACCCCGTGTTAAGGTAGGATATCATCACTGAAGGAGAAAAGAAGAAAAAGAGAAGAAGAAGAAGAAGAAGAAGAAGAAGCAGAAGAGAAAAGAAGAAGAAGAAGAAGAAGAAGAAGAAAAGAAGAAGAAGAAGAAGAAGAAGAAGAAGAAGAAGAAGAAGAAGAAGAAGAAGAAGAAGAAGAAGAAGAAGAAGAAGAGAGGAAGGAAGAAGAAGAAGGAAGAAGAAGAAGAAGAAGAAGAAGAAGAAGAAGAAGAAGAAGAAGAAGAAGAAGAAGAAGAAGAAGAAGAAGAAGAAGAAGAAGAAGAAGAAGAAGAAGAAAAAGAAGAAGAAGAGAAGGAAAGAAGAAGAAGAAGAAGAAGAAGAAGAAGAAGAAGAAGAAGAAGAAGAAGAAGAAGAAGAAGAAGAAGAAGAAGAGAAGAGAAGAAGAAGAAGAAGGAAGAAGAAGAAGAAGAAGAAGAAGAAGAAGAAGAAGAAGAAGAAGAAGAAGAAGAAGAAGAAGAAGAAGAAGAAGAAGAAGAAGAGGAAGAAGAAGAAGAAGAAGAAGAAGAAGAAGAAGAAGAAGAAGAAGAAGAAGAAGAAGAAGAAGAAGAAGAAGAGAAGAAGAAAAGAGAAGAAGAAGAAGAAGAAGAAGAAGAAGAAGAAGAGAAGAAGAAGAAGAAGAAGAAGAAGAAGAAGAGAAGAAGAAGAAGAAGAAGAAGAAGAAGAAGGAAAGAAGAAGAAGAAGAAGCAAGGAAGAAGAAGAGGAAGAAGAAGAAGAAGAAGAAGAAGAAGAAGAAGAAGAAGAAGAAGAAGAAGAAGAAGAAGAAGAAGAAGAAGAAAAAGAAGAAAAAGAAGAAGAAGAAGAAGAAAAAGAAAAAGAAAAAGAAGAAGAAGAAGAAGAAGAAGAAGAAGAAGAAGAAGAAGAAGAAGAAGAAGGAAAGAAGAAGAAGAAGAAGAGAAGAAGAAGAAGAAGAAGAAGAAGAAGAAGAAGAAGAAGAAGAAGAAGAAGAAGAAGAAGAAGAAGAAGAAGAAGAAGAAGAAGAAGAAGAAGAAGAAAAAAAAAAAAGAAAAAGAAGAAGAAGAAGAAGAAGAAGAAGAAGAAGAAGAAGAAGAAGAAGAAGAAGAAGAAGAAGAAGAAGAAGAAAAAGAAAAAGAAAAGAAAAAGAAAAAGAAAAAGAAAAAGAAAAAGAAAAAGAAAAAGAAGAAGAAGAAGAAGAAGAAGAAGACGAAAAAGAGAAGAAGAAGAAGAAGAAGACGAAAAAGAAGAAGAAGAAGAAGAAGAAGAAGAAGAAGAAGAAGAAGAAGAAGAAGAAGAAGAAGAAGAAGAAGAAGAAGAAGAAGAAGAAAAAAAAAAAAAAAAAAAAAAAAAGAAGAAGAATGATATTGGTAAGATTATTACACCTATTACGAGGTGCTATGAATGTAGAATATCATCTCAAACTTTCTCATGACTGCAAAATATATCAATGACGCATTTTCCACTGACAAGAAATATCTTTTATCAAAATAAAATCTATGGAAATGAAAATCATATGATAAATCATTCACAAATAAAATACATGTACCTTGCAGTAAATAGATATCACCATACCGTGCGAAAATATAAAAAACATAACAATTCACCTGCTAACTCACGTACGAAAAAGGCAAAGGAAGTCTATGTGTATGATACATTGCAAATAATAGTTATATAACACCTATATAAAACAAATGCTATTCAGAGTAGAGCATATTTTAGTCTTATATGCTGGCACAAGCATAAGAAGACAAGAAAGTGAAAAATTTACAGAAAAAAAAATGAAACAAAAACAAAAAACAAAAACAAATACAAAAACACAAGAGGTCATAAAAAAAACACAACGAATAATTTAACAGAGAAGTTGGTTGAAAATACACGATTTTACACTCCAACCAAATACACAATTTAGAACTAGAAAGGCTGCCTATAGGGAAATATAATGCTAACAAGTGAAATATATATGAAGACGGGTGAATGGCTTTATATATATATATATATATATATATATATATATATATATATATATATATATATATATATATATATATATATATATATATATATATATATATATATATATATATATATATATATATATATATATATATATATATATATATATATATATATATATATATATATATATATATATATATATATATATATATATATATATATATATATATATATATATATATATTATATGAGTAGTCTCCGTGGCAAAACGGTAGCGTCTGCGACTCTGAGGCGGCAGGTCGAGGGTTCGCGTCCCGTCACGGACTGAGGTTAGTAAGGGCATATAATCAGGTTAACGATTTCATCTGCCAAAACAAATCAAATCAAATCAAAACATTTATTTCCATTTTGTACAATGGTTATTCAACATTAATAGTAACTTATAAGTAGACATGTAATTAAACTAATAAATAAGAGGGTTAGACATATAGTTAAATTAAATGTAGCTTTCATAGAAAATAATAGTGCTGTAATAAAAATGTTAACAATAATGTTAATAATAAAGTAGTAAGTATGCCACTAGATACAGGATCGTTATTATCGGCATCATTTCCATATTTGTTTCCTTACAATGAGAATAATTAGTTCTTAATGAGCAGCAACTATTTGTCCAAAAGAAAACTATATAGTTTGCCTTTGAAAGCTGTGAAGGAGGATGCATTTTTAAGATGCTCAGGAATATTATTCCAGAGTGTTGGCCATTTGATAGTGATCATCTTTGAACCTGCTACTGTGTTTGTTCTGTGAATAAAGAGCTCACTGCTCTGTCTTGCGTTGGTTCCCCTTATATCCCTAACTGTTTTTAAATCAAATAGCCAGCTAGGATAATAATGGTCCAAAATTTTGAATACAAAAACATAAATAGCATAAGCGACCTTATTTTCTGCCCGCAGCCACCCAAGTTTATTGAGAGCTGGTGTGATGTGGTCATATTTTCTTATTCCTCCCAGGGCAACTCGAGTTGCAAAATTAATAAGCTTCTGTATTCTGTTTATCTGAGTCTTAGTGGTAGATCTCCAAACAGTTGTGCAGTAATTAATGTGACTTAGGGCTAGAGATTCAACAACAGTTATTCGAGTGGTAGTCTCAAAATTGTCTTTTATACGTGATAAGTACATTAATGTTCCTGTAACCTTTTTGCATACTTTATCTATGTGGGAATCAAACAACATGTGGTTATCGAAGTGAATTCCTAGGTTTTTGACTGTTTTGCTAGGTGTGATAATATTGTCGCAAAAATTAATTGTTGTGTTTTCTGGAATTTGTGCTATGTGGAACCTTGAACCAATAAATATGCACTGTGTTTTACTTTCGTTAATTAACAGCCCAATTTCTTGGAAATAGGTTTTAATTTTTGACAGAGTGTTTTCGGCTCTTAAAGTTAGCTCTGGGAGGTTATTAATATCACCACTAAGGAGTAGTTGAGTGTCATCTGCATATTGTACGACTAGAGAGTCAGAAATGAAAGAAGATAGATCATTTACGTAAATGGAGAAGAGGATAGGACCAAGTACTGATCCCTGTGGAACACCAAATGATACATCTTTTGGCACAGAGATAATGTTGTTAAGACGTATGGACTGTTTACGATTAGATAGATACTCGCTAAACCAGCTTGGATCAATATTTAAGTTAATACATTTACTTAAAAGAATTTCATGGTTTACACTGTCGAAGGCTTTTGATAAGTCTAATAAAATTAGTAAAGATATGTTTTTCATATCTATATTATTATATATACTATTCGTAACTT
>JAXCGZ010004788.1:0-2500 GCA_037179515.1 Halocaridina rubra | reverse complement strand
AGGGCAAAGTAATGATGACAAAATAGAAAAGGTAATATAGCGATATTGCTCTTGACATAAATAAAATCACCTAAAGCATGAAGAAGAGGGAAAAGAAACGGACCAAAAAAAAAAAATTCACTGGCTACGAAATGTGATTGAAACTTATCATAAAATGGGATGGTGGCACGGTCCAGTCCATTAATGTCATTAAGTGGGATTATACTGCAAAATCTGATTCAGTAAATTGGATTACAGGAAAAGGTAGAAATGAAATCAAGTAGTAGGTAGGAGGTTGACATTGCCCAGTCCATAAAAAAAAAAAAGTGTGCAGAGAAGGGAAGACGCATTACAGAATCAGACTCATTATATCTGATTCAATCACAGTGCGTGCACACTGAGGAGGGATGCAAACTTTTTCATGTCTCAATATAGTAAGGAGAGAATATTTTCATGTAACCATGCAAAGAAGAACAAAGAAAATTGGTGTCATTTTTTATCTTACCTATAGCATCTCTCCTCGTCATCCTTAGTATTTGAAAGCCTCGGGTAGCACAACGGAGGCATTACAAAGGACATAAAAGCAATGGTTGATCCTCCAACTAAATTTAAGATGATTCTGAAGGCGGGAACAGCCATACCCAAAATAATTTTCAAGACCACAGTGCTAGACCTCAACAGACATCTCTTCCAGCCAAATGCTTTAAATGAAAAGACCATGTCAGTCTAATGGACTGTGCTTCAATATTCAAAATACTTTTTGAATCTTGATTAAAAAGAGAACGTTACAATAATCTTCAAAGGACTATGGAACATTGAGTCATGTAGAGATATAGAAATCTTATATTAATATATGAGATATTTGACACCAGCAAAGCATGTTGACAATATAACAGAAAAGCTCCTCCTCTGGATAGATCATTGTTTTGGTGTATGATGAAGTTGTTACTATTATATGACAAATATTTATCAGGGATTCCATATTTTCATTATGTAGCAACGACTCAGAAGATATACAAGTGCCCATTCTTATCCCTAATTCAGTCCTTCAGTTGGGACCACAAACTCCCTGGTATTTCCATTAGTGTACTCATCATACTTGATGAGTTGTTGAAGGATACGAGACGACAGACGTCATAGACGTCTTTCCGATCGTCGACATGAATAAAAGAAACAACTATGCCATCATTCCAACAGTTAAAGTTCCAAAACTTACCATGAGCTACTTTAAAAAGTTCCTTCAAAGCCTCGAACCAACAGTATTTGCCATTAGGGATTTTAAACAGTTCTTTCAAAGCTTTATGCCAACAGAATTCATTGTAAGGCACTTAATACCGTTTCTCAGAGCATGGTGACAATTGTTGCACTCAAACCAGTTGTTAAAAGTCTTGTACCAACATTGCTTACTATGAAGCGTTTTAAACAGATATTCATAGCCTCTAGTCAATCATTTATATCATAAGGCGCTTAACACACTTCTTAAGAGCATGGTAAAATGAACTTATCATGTGGCAATATAGCAATTCTTGATAGCCTGATACCAACAGCATTTGCCATGAGACACTTAATACAGTTCTTCAGAGCTTTTTACCAACAGTACTTACTATTTGCCGCTTTAAACTATTCTTCAGAGCCTGATGTCAACAGTACTTACCATGAGGTACCCTAAAGATTCTTCAAATCCTTGTGCCATTGGATTAAAAATTATGACAAAAGCAAACAGGAGATGAGTGAAAATTAGATCTCTCACGACGTTCACTTCGGTTCCAGACACCGAAAGGAGAACATTGGTGGCGACATCGGCTCCTAGGACGCCATATCCCACACCTGCCATCGAAGCGTGCATGGCAAGAACTTGCAGAGAGGAAATTGAGAATTAGAGAAAATTGTATTTTTAAACATATTATTATGATTTATAGAATTTGAATTGCATTATTAAAAATAAGGATGCAATTTTGAATATATTTTTTGCAGATCATGCATGTAATTAATAAAGCTTTAATATATATTTTATACATTATGGAGTTTGCATTTCTTTGCCGATGAAGATGACATGGTCTTATTATTCTTTCTTATTTAAAACAATAGTTTTAAGAATGAGAATAGATCCTTGATTTCATTTTTAATATGTTACAGTGGAAAAAAAAGAGGAAAAGATTCTATCATTATTTCTTTGCTGAAGTGCCAATAGAGATACTTGGAAAAAAATTGGAGTTTTGGATGCGATTGCTCGAATCAATTATTCAAGAATAGCTAAAAATATCCAAATTTTTCTATTTGTAATTAATAGCATCAGTGAGTCTGAAGTGGCCCAAGAATACCATCTATTAAGATTAGGCACTTCCCGATCACTTATGGCACTTTAAATTATACAATTGAGGGATTTACATGTCTGTTAGTTAATCTATGTCTATCGATTTATCTATCTACACACACACACACATACATACATACATACATACATACATACATACATACATACATACATACATACATACATACATACATACATACATACATA
>JAXCGZ010004787.1:27500-30772 GCA_037179515.1 Halocaridina rubra | reverse complement strand
ACTGACGAATACCCATTGTATTGAAATGGAAATAAAGGATTATTATTATTATTATTACTCTCTCTCTCTCTCTCTCTCTCTCTCTCTCTCTCTCTCTCTCTCTCTCTCTCTCTCCCTAAGGTAAACAATCTTGCCTGGTGCGTTCCTGATATTTTCATGGTTTTTCGTGTTTTCTAAACTGCCTTTGTGTATTTTGTGTACCTCTGTGACCCTGTGAAGTGTTTTAGAACAATGAAAATGTGTCTCTTAAGTTTTTGAATTTATGAACTTAGTTTTATTTTAGGTTAAGATAATCAAATTTTCCCGTAAAGGGCTCACATTTAATTTTTTTTCAAATTCTGCGCATGCGCAGTAAGAACATCTACAAGCGCTGCCAGTGGCAAAATTATTTTAATCTTAGTGTTTTGTATTTTTCATATTATAATGTCTTCTATTGAAAACCTAGTGTCTTTGGAAAACCCTACTTGGGAATTCCTCAATGATAATTATACAAAAACTGAATTACAAAAGCACTGTCGGGAAATAGGTATCACAAGGGTCTGGCACACGAAAGATAAACTCATTGATATGATTCTTGAAAAGCATAGATCGTCACTAACAAACGATTCAGAGAGTAATGTTGATAACTGTGAATTAGCTCCTCAAGAGGAAATGAGAGACATTGAAGAAATGAGAGAGAGAATAAATGTCAGAGATCTTGTTATCGATAAACTCAGTGAACTTATGAAAGCTGCACATATCACAATCAACAAGTTAAATGATCGTATCTCTTCACTGGAAGAACAAGTCGGGTTACTTCAGGGAACATACAACTCACAGCAGACGACACCGGAACCGCAGGGTGTAACCCCTACCCAGCCCCTACCTGAGGGAAGCCTGCTTCTGGGTGACACAAGCCTCTCCCCTGTTCGTATGTCAGACTTGAACCAACAATGCTCCGTTCAAACTATAAGAGGAGCTAATATAGATCTCATAAATTGTTGGGTCTCAGAGAAACTTCGATGGGCTCCTAAATATTGCATCTTATACTGCGGTATTCAAGACATCCTTAATGGGTCTCAGCCTGTGGATATCCTTGATAGATTGGATTCTCTCATAACCGATCTCAAGGAGGTGAACGAGGAGATGAGCATACACATATGTGAAGTGGCACCTGTCCTTAGAGTCGAAGAGTTCGATGAAAAGATCAACTATTTCAATAATCAACTAGCAACTTGGAGTGAGACCAATGGGGTTTCAGTTGTCAAGACTAATCTGCAGTTCAGGCTTGGTACCGGCGACGTTGATCGGATGTGTTATGATGTAAATGATAAGGGGGATGCTCTCAACAGATTTGGCGTCTTCAGGTTATTGAACATAATTGCTAAGCAATGCCCATTCTTCAAACTAAGCAACAACTGGGAAGAAATCATATACCAAGCCATACCTGCTACATATGCTTCTGTATTGCAGCGGCAACAACGACCGGTCACGGCCAATAACGACAGTCAAAATAACACATACAGGAACAGAAACTACGACCGGCATCGCCAGCTCCCCTCAATAAGAAATAATATGATACGACAGCATAACAATGAATTCAGAAACGTCACTCAAGAAAGTAGCAACGATCAGCATTCTAGAAGGGATCCTCAACAGCATTCGGATGGACGTCATACCCGGGATTTTCGTCATCAGAATCGTCAAATCCCACCTGGTATTTGAGGATGGAGACGAGATTGAGGATGAATCGCAGTCTTTACGATCTCAACCAACCACGGCGCTACCCCCAGCGTCCCTGGGCGAGGGAGAAATTGCAGCAGCTCTACAGTCGTCGACAGCCCTGTTCAAACTGTGGGGAAATAAACCATGATCTTTCCCACTGTAGGTTTAACTATAGACTTAAATGTGGTCACTGCCGTGAACATGGCCATAAAACAAGATTATGTCCCTTAAGTATATAGCAATCACATTGTTAAAACTTTCCACTCTCTTGAGAATTATTCTCAAAATTGTTTCTGTGACACTCTTCTTAATGAATACAACATTTTAAATTCAATACTAACTACAGATTGTGTAAATTATCAAGTTTCTACTTTTACTGATGTTTTTACGAGATGTTTAAATGAATGTGCCCCTCTTACAACCAAAGTCATGACACGCCCTCCTGCCCCGTGGATTGACTCTCAGTTAAAAGAGCAAATGAAAAGGAGAGATGACCTCCTAAGGCAATTTAAATCTGATAGACAAAACTCCGAGATGGAAAGAGCCTATAGAAGAGAAAGAAACCTTACTAAAACAATGTTGTCCGAAAAGAAGAAAAATCATTTCAGGGAAGAATTTTCCAAGTATAGGGGAAATATCAAAGGAACTTGGAATGTTATAAAAAGAATAATTCCTGCAAATAAGGAAATCTTAGAAAATTCTGACCTTCTCAGTGATAATGTGGAAAAGCGAGTGAATGATTTTAATAAGTATTTTGCTAAAATAGGTAAGTCCACATATGAAAAGTCCCAAGATAATAATGACTTGATTATTAATCAACCACATAATTGCCATTCTCCAGCTGAAAGAAATATTATCAATAATTTTAGACCGCACCCAATCGATTTAGTCACACTTATTCTTATCATAAAGAACCTCAAACCAACAAACTCTTGTGGTTCCGATGGGATACAACTTCGCTTCCTAATTGACTCATTGCCAGTTACAGTATTTTTCATTTTAGTCATTGTTAATACATCCATTGTTACAGGCATTTATCCTAACCTCTGGAAGCATCCCTATATCATCCCCGTTTTTAAGAGTGGAGATACTAATAATGTTGAAAATTATAGGCCAATCTCTCTTCTCAGCATTCTGTCTAAAATACTTGAGAAGGTAGTTGCCACCCAGTTAATAAATTTCCTTGAATCAAATTGTCTATTATGTGAGGAACAACACGGTTTTCGGCCTAAACTTTCGACCGAGACGGCCCTACTTAAAATTACTGATAAAATTTATAGTAATATTGAAAATAAGAAAATATCACTTTTATTATTGTTAGATTTGGCTAAAGCATTTGACAGTGTACACCATCAAATTCTAATGAGAAAACTTTCCAAAGTTTATGTTGACTCATTTTGGTTCGAAAATTATCTGAAAGATCGAATTCAATCAGTTCGAATGGGCTCGACTCTCTCTTCTTCTTTAGATATCAGTTTTGGGCTTTCCTCAGGGTTCAATTTTGGGTCCTCTGCTTTTCCTAATATATGTTAATGATTTACCTCAATTTATAAGAGATTGCCTACTTG
>JAXCGZ010004787.1:10000-25000 GCA_037179515.1 Halocaridina rubra | reverse complement strand
TCTTATTATTATTATTATTATTATTATTATTATTATTATTATTATTATTATTATTATTATTATTGGGAACCATAATTTTCCTTTGATGATGATTGTGGAGATTATTATTATTATTGTTATTATTATTATTATTATTATTATTATTATTATTATTATTATTATTATTATTATTATTATTAAGGGCTCATCATTGTTTGTACATCTGTTGGTTTATTTACTTTAATAACTGTATACAGTGCCCCTCCCTAGTTGACTTGGACAAAGAGAGTGTGGTGGGTTGGGTAGAATAGAATGTTGGAAAGAGAGAGAGAGAGAGATCTTTAATTAACTCTTGTTCATTCAACCAAAACTACATTATTTATTGTAAAAATAATGGTTTAATTACAAATTCATAATAATAATGATATTAATAATGATAATAATAATAATAATAATCTCCACAATCATCATCAAAGGAAAATTATTGTTAAAAATAATAATAATAATAATAATAATAATAATAATAATAATAATAATAATAACAATAATAATAATAATAATAATAATAATAATAATAATAATAATAATATCTAAGGTGAATTTTTGGAATAGACATCATGAAAGTAATGCAGAGGTATATTAAAACCCAGCAGAGAGCTGGATATTCATTACACATCTTTTATAATTCCTTCACATCTGACAGGTCATTACACTCTCCATCTCTGTTTCTCTTTACAGCCTGATAAAGGCTGTTTTACTATATCATTTTTGGACCGTCCTGGTGTCATAATCATCTTTAAAAAAAAAATTTTTTTTAAGGTGTTCCTACTTCGCGGAAATTCACCTCTTGCCACCGGTCCCGGAACTGAACCCTCACGATAAACGAGGGATTACTGTGTATATATGTATATATATATATATATATATATATATATATATATATATATATATATATATATATATATATATATATATATATATATATATATATATATATATATATATATATATATATATATATATATATATATATATATATATATATATATATATATTTACTGCTTAGTACACAGAATATGATATTATGTTCATGTGATAAAATAATCTTAATACATTAGATATTTATTTTCTTTAATCTTTTAGACTTATGGTGGTGAACTTAGATCAACATCCAGTGGCCCTCATATCATTCGTTTGATGCCAGATAATATGAAAGTCTCATGTGTAAAGGAAGACGTATTTTCCTCAAAATTTGTATATGACTGTATTGACGCAAAAAACATCCTTGATCTCAATGCTTACAGGTTAGTAAATATGGATGGAAAGTCATCTTGTGTCTTGTATTGTGCATTATATGATTTTGATGATATATTTTAATGGTTTTTTTTTTTAATGTTACAGGTACTATATTATGTTTTGTTTCTGTTGTTGTGGCCATGCTACTGTCCCTTGCGAGTACTCTGTTGAGATTTTGAACTCGCAGATTGGTGTTTCTTTCCTTCCCCTTCCAGCCTTTGGAACTCTTTTCCTCTTGTCTTCCCTAACTCTTATGATCTTTCTTCCTTCAAAAGACTGATCTGTCATAATTTCAGGGCCTAATCCTGCCATATATCTAGGTCATCATTACTTTGAATATTTCTTCAGCCTATCCTTTAATTATTGTTTATCATTCTCTTCATTTTACCTTATAATTAAGCTGCTAGTTAGTCTTTGCCTCAGTGTTTCTTGGTGCTTGGATCCCATGATGTAATTTACTTTGCCCATCCTGGTGTCACACATGAAAAAGTAGCACTAAAGGGGAATGTGGCAGTAAAAGAGGCTGTAAAGGTGGTGGCACTGGAAAACATACAAACAGTTGACTATAAAGAGACAGTAATCGAAAAAATGAAAGACGTTGTGATGGAAAGGGCAAACCCACTCATCAAACAGGCACTTGATAAGGAGAAGACAGTGGTAATCTCAGGCATAAGCGAATCCCAGGAGCCAACATGGCAGGGGAGACTTGAAGAAAATAAAGCTAGGGTTGTAGACCTGATAAGAAAGCTTGGAGTAGTATGTGGTCCTGAGGATATTGTAAACATACACCAACTAGGTAAATATTCGAGGGAAGGAAAGCCGAGACCAACAAAAGTAACCTTTGAGAGAGGGGAAACATGTAGGGAAATATTGTTGAGAAAAAAAAGTCGAAAAGACCTTCAAGAATTCAAAGAAGTGTTCATTAGACGATACAGAACACAGGAAGAGATGGGAAAGATCAAAAACTTGTTGCAAGAGGCAAGAAGGTTAAATGATGAAAGAAATGAAGAAGAGAAGAAAAATTTTCATTTCAGAGTTCTTCCAGACAAAGGGGAGATAAAGAAGATAATGACAGAAGATCAGGGGATGGGGCCTCATTAAGATTGTTATACACAAATGCTGATGGATTAGCTGGTAAGGCAGTAGAATTAAAAGATAGGATTCACAACAGTAAGGCAGATATAGTAGCAATTACAGAGACTAAGTTGAGTGAGGACATAAACAGTGTCACAGTTTTTCCTAAGGGCTTCAGAATACTAAGGGTTGAAAGATGTGAGAGGACTGGTGGAGGGATAGCACTGCTCTTAAGTGAAAGGATTCAAGTTGAAGAAATAAACTTGGCTATAGAAAGTGAGTTCAAGGAATTTCTTGTTGCTCGCATAAATACTGGGTCAGAGAGCATTATAATAACTGTTGTATACAACCCACCAAGGAACCAAAATAGGCTTGAAGTTTATGAGGAAAGTCATATAGGTACTATTGAAGTCATAAACTCAGTTGTTAACATGGCACGGGAAAAAAAATGTAGGATTTTGATTATGGGAGACTTTAATCATAAAGAGATAGATTGGATAAATCTTGACCCACACAGTGGTGAGGACTCATTCGGGGCAAGATTCCTAGATTGCGTACAAGGGAATTTCCTACACCAACATGTATTGGAACCAACAAGGGCCAGGGGTGGGGATGAGCCATCACTACTTGATCTAGTGTTCACAGATAATGTGTTGGATATTGAAAAAATTGAGTATGTACCACCAATTGGAAAGAGTGACCACTGTGTGTTGTTGGAGTATATCATTGAAGATATTCTTCCTGAGAGTAGAGGCACTGAGGACATGAGGAGGAACTATCCGTGAGGAGATTACATCAAAATGAATGAGCTTTTTGCAGTTATTGACTGGAGAACCTTATTTTACAACAAATCTGTACAAGAAATGTATAACATCTTTTGTGAGAAATATGGGAAGATAGTAGATTGCTGCATACCTGTCACCAAAGTAGGTGTAATTCATGCCAGAGAGAAATGGTTCGATAATGGGTGTAAAAGAGCTAAGGAGTGGAGAGACAAATGCTGGAAAAGGTATAGGAGGAGAAAAAACATAAATGCCTGGCAAACCTACAAAAGAGCAAGAAATGACTACCTAAGTAAAAGGAGAGAGGCAGAGAGAGACTATGAGAGGGACATCACCAGGAAGGCTAAAGAAAATCCCAAGCTTTTCCACAGCTTTATCAGAGGAAACCTGAAGGTAAAAGAACAGGTTTTAAGGCTAAAGAGAGCGGATGGAAGCATCACTGAGACGGATGAAGAGATCTGCAAAGAATTGAACAAGGAGTTTCAGTCAGTATTTACAGTAGAAAATACCCCACCCCCTCAGATTGCAGTGATAGAAGCTCAAGGGCCGGTATTAGAGAACATCAACCTTACAGCCACAGAGGTATGCAAAGCGCTGATGGATTTAGATGTTCATAAAGCTACTGGTCCTGATGACATATCCCTCATGTGCTTAAAAAATGCGCAAACTCAATATCAGTGGCACTAAGTATCATATTTAAAAAGTCACTAGAGTCAGGGGAGATTCCAAGATGCTGGAAACAAGCAAATGTGATACCTATCTTCAAAAAGGGAAGGAGGGATACGGCTCTGAACTATAGACCAGTTTCCTTGACCAGCATAGTTTGCAAAGTTATGGAGAAACTACTAAGGAAACATATCTCTTTTCACTTGGAATCCTTCAAGTTTTTGTCAGTGAGGCAACATGGCTTCAGAGAAGGTAGATCAACAGTAACAAACTTATTAGAATTTTATGATGAGGTAAGCCAAATCTTACGGGAAAGAGAGGGCTGGGCAGATTGCATATTCCTAGACTTCCAGAAAGCGTTTGACACTGTTCCACATGGGAGACTTATTAGGAAGCTGCATTCAATGGCTAGAATAGGTGGAAATGTTTTGGAATGGATAAAAACTTACTTAGAAGGAAGGGAACAGAGGGTTAGAGTAAGACACTCAGTGTCTGAATGGAGAAGAGTTAGTAGTGGAGTTCCACAGGGTTCAGTTTTAGGGCCACTTTTGTTCCTTGTATATGTAAATGACCTACCAGAGTCTGTAAATTCATTCATAAATATGTTTGCAGATGATGCAAAGATTGTGAAGAAAGTAAAAAACGAGAACAATGGTAGAGAACTTCAGGAGGATCTAAATAATCTGCATGAGTGGTCAGAAAAGTGGCTAATGAAATTCAATACTTCAAAATGCAAGGTAATGAAAATGGGTACAAGTGCAAGAAGGCCCAAGCTTGACTACTCGGTGGCTGGAGTACAACTTCAAGAGACAGAAAATGAGAGAGATCTAGGAGTAAACATACTGGCAGATTTGTCTCCAGAAATATATATAAATGGCATAGTAAGGGCAGTATATGCATTCTTATCAAATGTAAGGGTAGCCTTCAGGCACATGGACAAGGAAATGTTCAGAAATATTTATGTAACCTATGTGAGGCCAAACTTGAATATGCAGTCCCCTTTTGGAATCCGCTCTTGAAAAAGTTCAAAGACATGCCACGAAACTGGTGCCAGAAATACGCAATCTCAGTTATGATGAGAGGCTGAGGGAATTAGACTTACCATCACTGGAAGCTAGACGATTGAGGGGGGATATGGTGACAGTCTTTAAATTCCTTCATGGTTATGATAGAGTGGATAGGGATCGATATTTTGGTATGGCAGGCTCTAGAACTAGAGGTCATAGTTTGAAGCTTCGTAAGAAAACTTCTTTTCAGGATGTAAGGAAATACTTTTTCAGTGTAAGAGTAGTTGATAATTGGAATTGGCTAAGCGAGGAGGTAGTTAATGCTATCTCAATCCATAGTTTTAAGGACAGGTATGATAAGTATGACTAAGTATGAAATGGAAGCGATCAGGAGACGGGAAGATACGAGCTTTGGGCTCTTTCCCGTAAACACAATTAGGTAATCACAATTAGGTAATCACACACACACATACAAAAAGGGGTCCCCATTTAACTTCGGCAATCCGTTCCTGACAGCTGACTTAACACAAATTTAGACTTAGGTTGGAACACACCTGTAATTCGAACTTAAGTCCCTCCAAAACGTTAAAAATAAAAACTCTAAAACATAATAAAATAATATATGATCTGAATCTAAGACCTAAAAATAGTAAAACTACATTATGCATTATTGATTACCTTTCCTACTGTGGTTGGCTTGCTTCTGGATAACTAGATAACTTCAGGCCCCATATCCAACTTAGGGTTGAATGAACACAAGACCAATGGGTGAAGCTTCTTCTTCCCCCTATCTCATTTTCATGGCAATTAACAATCTATTTGCTCTCTCCTGAATCAACAAGAGGCTCACTGGAATGCACCATAAATGCTGGTCATCCAGCCAAAGCACTTACACATCTTGATGTTGACAATATGCATCCACAGCGAATGAGCATGATCAACAATATGGCAGGCGAGAGTGTGAGATGCACACCCTTTACAACAGTACTTCTTTTAAAAATGTGTTCTTATAGTGCTGTCCTTTTGGTTTCTATATACAGGGGGTCCCCGTAGAAAGTCATTCCGCAGTTACCTCAGAGGCCAATAAAAAATTAATAATTTATTAATAAATTAAGTTTTTGACCCACCTGGCTGGTGCGTTAAAGTAAAACTGTTCTGAACAGTTTGTGAGCCTGGCGGAAGAATAGTCTCAAAGCATTGTTGTATACGTATATACTGTATCAAGTTAAACTTTTTATTTATTTATTTGTGTATGTATTTGGTTATTTAAAAGAATTATTCTTAATTTATTTACAAAATTACCAAATACATAGCCGTAAATACCATCTTTATTCAAAAAAGTTTGTTTAGGTTGGCAGAAAAATAATCATTCGGCATTGTTGTACTGCATATGTATATATTTTATCAAGTTAATGGTTTTATTTGTTTATTTGTTTATGTATATGGTTATTTGAATGATTGTGACTTAATTTATTTACAAAATTACCAAATACATAGCCGTAAATATGATCTTTATGCGAAACGGTTTGTTGAGGTTGGCTGAAGAATAATCACACAGCCTTGTTGTACTGCATGGGTATATACTGTATCAAGTTGATGGTATTATTTATTTATTTGTTTATATATTTAGTTATTTGAAGGAATTAGACTTAATTTATTTACAAAATTACCTACTACATAGCCGTAAATATGATCTTTATGCAAAAAAGTTTGTTGCACTTGGCAGAAGAATAGTCACAAGATATAATAGTATACATTTGTGTTAAGTTAATGGTTTTATTTATTAATTTATTTATGTATTTGATTATTTGAAGGAATTAGAATTAGTTTAATTACTAAATTAGCAAATATAAATTTTGGAGAAAAAGGGAAACCAAAAGTACTGCACCTCATGTAAAGCCTACTACCTCCAAAGGACAATCGCTATGGCTCTCAGGGCAACCAAGAAGAGCAAGAAGTTGACTCTTAAGGTTTTCTGGAATTCGTACAATATTCTTCATTCTGTGAAGAATATTACTGATGCTTGGGAGGAAGTGGTGCAAATGAGCTAGAATAGGGTATGGAAAGAACCATGCCCTTATTTTGTGAATGACTTTTGAGGTTTTGAAGAGACAGTTGAGGCTATAACAAAGTGTGTATTTGTCATGATTAAAGAGCTCGAGTTGGAGATGGAGGCTGATGATGTATATGAACTCATGGAATATCATGGCGAGGAGTTATCTACTGAGCACCTCATTCAACTTGAGAAACAGATGATTGAAGATGAGGAAGAACTACCAAGCCCAGAGCCCAAGAGATTCACAACCAGAGAATTGGATAAAGCGTTTGCCCTGGCAGAGGAATTGTTGGCAAATCTCAAGGTTCAGGACCCTAACATTGCCAGGTACACTAAGGTCGAGAGAGAGATCACTTATACCCTTATGTGTTACAAGGAAATGTGTGAAGAGAAGTAGAGGGCATCCTTCTTGACTTGCCTTGACCAATTCTTCATGAAGGTAAAGACCCCACCAACAGCTTCTGTACCCTCTATCTCAGGTACCTCTACCTCAATAGACTCACCTGCCCCAGTATCTCCATCATCTGCTGTATGTTCTTTTGCCTCTCTAGACTCACCTGTCCCAGTCTCCTCAGCACCTGCCTCTCCAGCTTCCACCTCCCAATAAGCCACAGTATCCCTCCCTTATAAGTCCCCCTCCAGTATGTAAGCCGACCACATGAGTAAAGGTAAGCATTAATGTAGTGTACTGTAGTGTAATTTTACTATTGATATAATTTATGTTAAACAAGTAAAGGTAAGCAGTAGCACTAAGATTACTTTTAGTATTTTATTTTTATCATAGATTACAAACTATGATTAAATTCCTGTGTTTTAGATGATTTAATTTTAAAATTGGTTGGGGGACCTTGGTTCAAATTTAGGACTTTTCCGACTTATGGTGAAATCTGATTTAAGTCAGCTGTCAGGAACGGAACCCTGACGTTAAACTAGGACCCCCTGTATATATATATATATATATATATATATATATATATATATATATATATATATATATATATATATATATATATATATATATATATATATATATATATATATATATATATATATATATATATATATATATATATATATATATATATATATATATATATATATATATATACAGTGATCCCTCGTTTATCGTGATGGTTAGGTTCCGGGACCCGTCGCGATAGGTGAATTTTCGCGAAGTAGGAACACCTTTACAAAAATTAATTAAGTTAATTTTTTTTTTTTTTAGATTATTGTGACACCAGGATGGACCAATAAATGATAAAATAAAACAGCGTTTATCAGGCTGTAAAGAGAAACAGATGGAGAGTGTAATGACCTGTCAGATGTGAAGGGACTATAAAAGATGTGTAATGAATATCCAGCTCTCTGCTGGGTTTTGATATACCTCTGCATTACTCTCATGATGTCTATTCCAAAAATTCTCCTTAGATCTTATTATTATTATTATTATTATTATTATTATTTTTAACAATAATTTTCCTTTGATGATGATTGTGGAGAATATTATTATTATTATTATATTATTATTATTAATATCATTATTATTACGAATTTGTAATTAAACCATTATTTTTACAATAAATAATGTAGTTTTGGTGGAATGAACAAGAGTTAATTAAAGATGTCTCTCTCTCTCCAACATTCTATTCTACCCAACCCCCCACACTCTCTTTGTCCCAGCCAACTAGGTAGGGGCACTGCACACAGTTATTAAAGTATCGCGATACAGTAAATTCGCGAGAGGTGGATCGCGATAGAAGCCTTAGAAGATGAAGGATGCTTGGGAGGCATTGCAAAGGTTAAAATATGCGAGTAAAAAAATCACAAGCAAAACGTATTAATAAGCACAATGTGAACGGCGCACACGTGAGTTAAACTGAACGAGCCTTTTTCCGAAACGCTGATAGCGGTATAAATAACAGCATGCAACGTAAATTTATATGTATGTGATAGGTAAACTTACCTTATCTGTTATGGTTAACATTTTCCTTTGCCGCTTAGGCTCACTACAAGAAGCCTTAGATGAAGGATGCTTGGGAGGCATTGTAAAGGTTAAAATATACGAGTAAAAAAATCACAAGCAAAACGTATTAATAAGCACAACGTGAACGGCGCACACGTGAGTTAGACCGAACGAGCCTTTGTCCGAAACGCTGATAACGGTATCGTATTTTACATGTTGCAATACTGTTAGTACAGTATTTATGTTTTTAACTATTTTTTACTGTTTTATTATTCTTAGGCTAAGAAATAGGTTTTTTTTTTTATCAATAAAATCATGAAACTACTGGAAATATAAATATATATGCTAGCTCACGTAGCTGCGACCCCAATACGTTGTACGCTATCGGACACTATTTCGCATGATGTAATACTGTGAGTTATACTGTACGAACGTATATCTAAATTTATGTTTTTTACTGTTTTTTGCTGTTTTATTATTCGTAGGCTGGGAAATAAATTTTTTTTTATCAATTAGATAATGAAATATGTTTTTTCAATAAAAAAATGAAAATACTGAAAATTTCTATTTTTTTAATATTTTAATATTTTTGCATATACCCCCCCCCCCCAAAAAAAATAATTTGGCAAAAAAAACCGTGGTACAGTGAAAATGCGAGCCAAGAAACGCGATCCAGCAAAGGATCACTATATATATATATATATATATATATATATATATATATATATATATATATATATATATATGAATAATTTTTTCTTTTTTACCCCGACCGGGACTCGAACCTAGGACTTATGATTACTAAGTCAAGGCGCTACCACTACACCACAGAAGGTTAAAAGGAATCCAACCTTATAGCTTATATCTGCTATACTTAGGAATGAACGCATTGTAATTGAATGCCACTATGTTCATATTACAGATTCTCCAACCTCACATGTGGCTTCATTTTAGCATTTAATTCAAATCCCAATCTCATTCGGGCCATGAAATGATCAAATAAGCACATTACATATGTGAAAACATGAATCATTCTTACCCCGACCGGGACTCGAACCTAGGACTTATGAATACTAAGTCAAGGCGCTACCACTACACCACAGAAGGTTAAAAGGAATCCAACCTTATAGCTTATATCTGCTATACTTAGGAATGAACACATTCTAACTGAATGCCACTATGTTCATATTACAGATTCCCCAACCTCACTCGTGGCTTCATTTTAGCATTTAATTCAAATCCCAATCTCATTCGGGCCATGAAATTATCAAATAAGCACATTACATATGTGAAAACATGAATCATTTTTTACCCCGACCGGGACTCGAACCTAGGACTTATGATTACTAAGTCAAGGTGCTACCACTATACCACAGAAGGTTAAAAGGAATCCAACCTTATAGCTTATATCTGCTATACTTAGGAATGAACACATTCTAACTGAATGCCACTATGTTCATATTACAGATTCCCCAACCTCACTCGTGGCTTCATTTTAGCATTTAATTCAAATCTCAATCTCATTCGGGCCATGAAATTATCAAATAAGCACATTACATATGTGAAAACATGAATCATATTTTACCCCGACCGGGACTCGAACCTAGGACTTATGATTACTAAGTCAAGGTGCTACCACTACACCACAGAAAGTTAAAAGGAATCCAACCTTATAGCTTATATCTGCTATACTTAGCCACGAGTGAGGTTGGGGAATCTGTAATATGAACATAGTGGCATTCAGTTACAATGCATTCATTCCTAAGTATAGCAGATATAAGCTATAAGGTTGGATTCCTTTTAACCTTCTGTGGTGTAGTGGTAGCGCCTTGACTTAGTAATCATAAGTCCTAGGTTCGAGTCCCGGTCGGGGTAAAATATGATTCAAAGTTTTCACATATGTAATGTGCTTATTTGATAATTTCATGGGCCAAATAAGATTGAGATTTGAATTAAATGCTAAAATGAAGCCACGAGTGAGGTTGGGGAATCTGTAATATGAACATAGTGGCATTCAGTTAGAATGCGTTCATTCCTAAGTATAGCAGATATAAGCTATAAGGTTGGATTCCTTTTAACCTTCTGTGGTGTAGTGGTAGCGCCTTGACTTAGTAATCATAAGTCCTAGGTTCGAGTCCTGGTCGGGGTAAAAAATGATTCATGTTTTCACATATGTAATGTGCTTATTTGATAATTTCATGGCCCGAATGAGATTGGGATTTGAATTAAATGCTAAAATGAAGCCACGAGTGAGGTTGGGGAATCTGTAATATGAACATAGTGGCATTCAGTTAGAATGCGTTCATTCCTAAGTATAGCAGATATAAGCTATAAGGTTGGATTCCTTTTACCCTTCTGTGGTGTAGTGGTAGCGCCTTGACTTAGCAATCTTAAGTCCTAGGTTCGAGTCTCAGTCGGGGTAAAATATTATTCATGTTTTCACATATGTAATGTGCTTATTTGATAATTTCATGGCCCGAATGAGATTGGGATTTGAATTAAATGCTAAAATGAAGCCACGAGTGAGGGTGGGGAATCTGTAATATGAACATAGTGGCATTCAGTTAGAATGCGTTCATTCCTAAGTATAGCAGATATAAGCTATAAGGTTGGATTCCTTTTAACCTTCTGTGGTGTAGTGGTAGCGCCTTGACTTAGTAATCATAAGTCCTAGGTTCGAGTCCTGGTCGGGGTAAAAAATAATTCATGTTTTCACATATGTAATGTGCTTATTTGATAATATAAATATATACAGTGTTACCCCGGTTATTCGCGTTTCTTGGTTCGCGTTCTCACTGTATCGCGTTTTTTTTTTTTTGGGGGGGGGCAAATATAATAAAATAAAGCAGACTTTATCAGGTTGTAAAGAGAAACAGAGATGGAGAGTGTAGTGACCTGTCAGATGTGAAGGGATTATAAAAGATGTGTAATGAATATCCAGCTCTCTGCTGGGTTTTAATATACCTCTGCATTACTTTCATGATGTCTATTCCAATAATTCTGCTTAGATCTTATTATTATTATTATTATTATTATTATTATAATTATTATTATTATTATTATCATTGGCAACAATAATTTTCCTTTGATGATGATTGTGGAATTATTATCATCATCATCATTATTATTATTATTATTAAGGGCTCATCATTGTTTGTACATCTGTTGGTTTATTTACTTTTAATAACTGTGTAAAGTGCCCTTCCTTAGATGGCTGGGACAAAGAGAGTGTGGGGGGTTGGGTAGAATAGAATGTTGGAGAGGAGAGAGAGAGAGAGAGAGGGAGAGAGAGAGAGAGAGAGAGAATCTTTAATTAACTCTTGTTCATTCAACCAAAACTACATTATTTATAGTAAAAATAATGGTTTAATTACGAATCCCTTGTAATAATGATGATGATAATATTAATAATAATAATAATAATAATAATAATGATAATAATAATAATAATAATCTCCCCAATCATCATCAAAGCAAAATTATTGTTGCTAATAATAATAATAATAAGATAGAGGAGAAGTTTTAGAATAGACATCATGAAGGTAATGCAGAGGTATAGTAAACCCATCAGAGAGCTGGATATTCATTACACATCTTTTATAATCCCTTCACATCTGACAGGTCATCCCACTCTCCATCTCTGTTTCTCTTTACAGCCTGATAAAGGCCGTTTTATTTTATAATTTTTGGCCTGTCCTGGTGTCATAATCATCTAAAAAAAAAAAATTTAAAGGCTGATCCTACTTCGCGATTTTCCTGGTTCGCGCCGGGTCCCGGAACCGAACTACCGCGATAAGGGAGGCAACACTGTATATATATATACACACACACAATGTTCACCCCCTTATCGCGGTAGTTCGGTTCCAGGACCCGGCGCGAACCAGGAAAACCGCGGAGTAGGATCAGCCTATATGTACATAGATATTTTAATGTATTTTTACGTTTACACTGTGTAAACCCTCCCTGTTCTGTTAAAAAAACACCCTTTACATTATAAATAACAGCAAGCAACGTAATTTTTTATGAAAGTGATAGGAAAACTTACCGTGAATGAGGTGATGATGACGTGACATACATAGGTACAATATTTTACAATAATTTTTACGTTTACGTGAAATAGTGGCCGACATCCACAAACTTTTTTCCTTCTTTCAACATATCGAAGAGTATCACTTTATCTACAATGGTTAACATTTTCCTTTGCCACTTAGGCTCACTACAAGAAGCCTTAGAAGATGAAGGATGCTTGGGAGGCATTGCAAAGGTTAGAATATGCGAGTAAAAAACTCACAAGCAAAACATAATAATAATAATAAGCACAACGTGAATGGCGCACACGAGTGAGGCGAGACAATGGAAGATGGTGGAAGCCTCTGTCCGAAACACTGATAGCAGTATTGTATTTTACATGTTGCAATGCTGTTAGTATTTATGTTTTTTACTATTTTTTACTGATTTATTATTCTTACTCTCAGAAATACGTTTTCTTTATCAATAAAATCATGAAACTACTGGAAATATAAATATATATGCTAGCTCACGTAGCTGCGACCCAAGTACATTGTACGCTATCGAACACAAGCAAAACTTTTAATAAGCACAACGTGAACGGCGCACATGTGAGTTATACTGAACGAGTCTTTGTTTGAAACACTGATAGCAGTATCGTATTTTACATGTTGCAATACTGTTAGTATTTATGTTTTTTACTATTTTTTACAGTTTTATTATTCTTAGGCTAATAAATACGTTATTTTTATCAATAAAATCATGAAACTACTGGAAATATAAATATTTATGCTAGTTCTTGTAGCTGCGACCCCAATACATTGTACGCTATCTAACACTTTCGCATGATGCAATACTGTGAGTTATACTGTACGTACGTATATCATTCAGTTATTAGTACAATGTATATTAATTTAAAATTCATTTACTTATTTGATGATTGTACAAAATCTATTGTATTTTTTCATTGTAATCTGGACCATATATTCCTTTTGTAAAGATTATACTGTACTTTTCAAAAGAGGTGGTCAGTAAACGTATATATCTATCTAAATTTATGTTTTTTACAATTTTTTACTGTTTTATTATTCGTAGGCTGGGAAATAAATTTTTTTTATCAATTAGATAATGAAATATGTTTTTTTCAATAAAAAAAATGAAAATACTGAGAATTTTTTTTTTTTAATATTTTAATATTTTTGCATATACACATAAAATAAAATAATAATTTATTCAAAAAAGAAAACCGCGATACAGTGAGAAAGCGAACGAAGAAACGCGAATAACCGGGTGAACACTGTATACAGTGTTGCCTCACTTATCGCGGTAGTTCGGTTCCTGAACCCGGCGCGAACCAGGAAATCCGCGAAGTAGGGTCCGCCTATATGTACATAGATATTTTAATATATTTTTTCGTTTACACTGTATAAACCCTCCCTGCACTGTTAAAAAAACACCCTTTACACTATAAATAACAGCAAGCAACGTAAATTTTTATGAAAGTGATAGATAAAATTACGGTGAATGAGGTGATAATGACGTGACATATATACTCATTTACAATTATTTTTTCGTTTACGTACTGTATAAACCCTCCCTGCACTGTTAAAAAAACACCCTTTACATTATAAATAACAGCAAGCAACGTAAATTTTTATGAAAGTGATAGATAAAATTACGGTGAATGAGGTGATAATGACGTGACATACATACTCATTTACAATTATTTTTTCGTTTACGTAGTGTATAAACCCTCCCTGCACTGTTAAAAAACACCCTTTACATTATAAATAACAGCAAGCAACGTGAATTTTTATGAAAGTGATAGATAAAATTACGGTGAATGAAGTGATAATGACGTGACATACATACTCATTTACAATTATTTTTTCGTTTACGTACTATATAAACCCTCCCTGCACTGTTAAAAAAACACCTTTACATTATAAATAACAGCAAGCAATGTAAATTTTTATGAAAGTGATAGTTAAAATTACGGTGAATGAGGTGATAATGACGTGACATACATACTCATTTACAATTATTTTTTCGTTTACGTACTGTATAAACCTTCCCTGCACTGTTAAAAAAACACCCTTTACATTATAAATAACAGCAAGCAACGTAAATTTTTATGAAAGTGATAGATAAAATTACGGTGAATGAGGT
>JAXCGZ010004787.1:0-2500 GCA_037179515.1 Halocaridina rubra | reverse complement strand
CCCGTCACAGACTGAGGTTAGTAAGGGCATACACTCAGGGTAACGATTACATCTGCCAAAACAAGTCCTTCGCAAGAAGGCAACCGTCCTAGCCCTTAGTTGAAAATGGAGTTCGTGACGTAAAACCGAAGATTTTATGTAATGAAATTGGAACTCATCATTTCTTTTATACATTTAACAAGCCCATTCAGATGCTGTATTTATTTTTGTAAATATATTCCAAAACAACATGTGCAGATTAATGTTGCAATTGAAAAAATGGATTATATGTATATATTCCAAGAACTCATTAAATTATGTATTGTAAAAGGCTGCATAGATTATAAATAAGCCAATAGTACTCTTGTAATCAGGTGATCACAGTGGCCGATCATTCAGTGTGTCCACCACTGGAGTTGACAGACCTGCAAAGGATCTCACCTTGGGGCGCTAGGAAGGGCATCCAGACTTTTTTCCTAAGCTACATTCTGTCTGTGTCCACCCCCGTATTGAGGATTAATAGTGACATAAAATGACAATTATATTTTTACTTTTATTCCATTGTCATATTATAATATTGACCTCTGACATATATTTTGATATCAGAGTGACTTTAAATGAAACTAAAAAACTGATGATATGCAATAGGTAAATCAGGGAGAAACAGCTTGAGCATAGTATTTCCCTCGAAGACTTGTGTCGACTCTTTAGTGAAATGAGCTGCTGAATTTTTCTTACTGCCTGAGATATTCTATTCAACTGGGCGTCAGAGTTGATCTGAAAGCTGTTGAGATGAAATGAGCTGTGTGAACTGTTAAGATGGAAGTAGCTATTGAGATGGCTGTGTAATCTTGTTTCATAGAACTTATATCACAGACTTCAGAGGGAGTTTGGTTTACGTAAAGCAGTTACTTAACCCCTAGGTTGATGATGAGTTTGATCTTGGAATTTCATTTAAGTTGACAGATTGACCCTCAGTCTAACAAAAATAGCGTCTGTAACCATCAATATACACTAAGGGTAACATATATGACTCTTTTCATATTGACTGACAGTTGAAGCAGCTGGAAGCTTTGCTACTCTCATGGGCTAAAAATAAGGAAGTACCTATCCCATTTCGCATTTTCCTCCATTTGATGTTGCTGAATAACTTCAAAGGAAAGACAGAGTCTGTAAATTTGGAAATCACGCAGCATTTCAGAAGATGCAATATGAGTGTTAGAGCATTCCTCCCTATCAATTGTCTTTGGGCCTCTCCCTCAGGAGTTTCTCTCAGGGTTTCTCAAGCCTTTCACACACCTGTTTGGGCCTGTAAAGTAACAGGGTAATATGAACCATTAATAAAGAGGGTAGAGATACAGCACCATTATAAACCAGAGTCAGCTCATTTCAAAACTCTTGTATTTGCTAAGATCTATTTACCAGGATTTGCAAGCATGTGGTGTGAATGAATATATCTATTCCCAACAGGATAGGCAGTTCATTACCCAAATTTGAAATTTGTTTTATGGATGTTATCCAAATTATTAAAGAGAATTGATGAATTACTTGAAGATATTACATTAGAAGGCTAATGAAGGCATGTAGCCAGTAATGAAAGTGATTGCTTAATCAGGAGTCATATGTTTTATTTTTTATATCATTGCAGAGAAAACTTTTCATTTGCACTTGTATATATGAGTGATTTCACATCTTTCCTTATCCATACTTCATGCTTTTCATTTGCAATGAGATATATGCATGATCTCTACATTTTTCCTCATCCATATTTTAAGCTTTTCATTTTCAGTGATATATAAGAGGAATCTTTGCATCATTCCTCATTCATACTTAAGTTATTTATTTGCAATGATATGTATAAGTGATCTCTGTATCATTCATTATTCATACTTTTAGCTTTTTATTTGCATTTTTATATTTGAATAGTTTGCATCTTTTCTCATCCAGCAATAATGGTAACGTACCCATAAGTGACCTGGATAGTGATGATAACGGTGGGCCTTCCATAAGTCAGAAGAGGACACCTTCAATGGGTAACAAAAGGAATTGTAGGTAAGCTCAAAGATTTTCATAGTTACTTACCTCAGCACCTTACATAACCAGTGAGAGATTTATTGCTTGACAAATCAGTAACCTATGTAACCAACTAGAGAATTATTGCTAGACAAAGCAGTGCTCTATATAACCAGTGAAATATTTATTGATCGAGAAAACAGTAAAGCACGTAACCAATGATAGTTTATTGCTAGACAAAAGAGTACCCTATACAAGAAACGATAATTTATTACTAAACAGATTATTACCCTATGTAACGACTTTTTTTTTTGCTAGACAAAGCAGTACCTTATATAACCATTGAGAGATTTATTGCTAGACAAAACAGTACACTACATAAGCATTTATTAACAAGCCTGGCAAGTAGGTACAGAGCATTTCTTTGTAAACGTATTAGAAAGTATTTGTGATGCTCGTGGGGAAGTAGATAATTCTGCTTGTAGGCCTGGCCATTTTTTTTTTGTAA
>JAXCGZ010004786.1:20000-30805 GCA_037179515.1 Halocaridina rubra | reverse complement strand
ATTGTTAATGAATCTTCTCCATCTATTTATATTCTGTGCTTCATTTTCATCAATACCCTTCCATTGCGAGTCTTCCCCTATGCCATCACGTCATCTTTTCTTGGTCCTCCTCTCCTCCTTCTACCCCGAACTTCCATATCCTTTATATGTCTTCCAACATGATGTTCGTCCCGTCGTAACAGGTGTCCATACTATCTTACCCTTCCTTCATGTATTTTCTGTGATAATTCAACTACCTTTTTTCGAGCCCCTAATATACTCATTCCTAATTCTATTCTTCCTTGTTACTCTAGACATCCACCTCAACAATTTCATTTCTGCTACATCCATCCTCTTCTCCTCTGTCTTCCTCATGCATAACGTTTCTGTTCCATATAACATAGCTGGTCATACAACGGTCGTATGAAACTTTCTCTTCAACCTCAGTGGAACCTTCTTGTCACAGAGAACACCAGTCGCAGACCTCCAGTTATTCCATCCTACTTGAATTCAATGTCTCACTTTTTGATCCATGCTTCCACTGGCCTCTACTAATTACCCCCAAGTACTTGAACTTCTGTACTCTCTTTATTTCTTCCCATCCATTTTTATGCTATGTCCACTATCCTCAGCTATGTTGTCACGCATATATTCGGTCTTTGACTTGCTTATCCTCATTCCTCTCTCCTCAAGTGCTGCTCTCCATTCCTCCAACTTCTCCTTCAAATCCTCCCTCCTCTCTGCACACAATGCAATGTCATCTGCATATAATTTGGTGCATGGCACTACTTCTCTCATATCTTTGGTCATTGCATCCATCACCACTTTGAAGATAAATGGACTAAGTGCTCCCCTGGTGTAATCCAACTCCTACCTCAAATCCATCTGTCTTTTGAACACTGCTTCCTCACTCCGGTATACACATTTCTATGCATCTCTTGAATATTTCTAACATACTTTTCCGGTACCACTTCTCCCTCATATATCTCCATATCTCCTGTCTTAGCACTCTGCCATAGGCTTTTTCAAGGTCTGTGAATACCAGGTGAAAGTCTCGTTGTTTTTCTCTGAATTTCTCCATCAGTTGCCATATACAAAATATTCCATCTGTTGTGCCGCTTCCCTCCATAAATCCCAGCTGTTACTTCCCTATTCTCACTTCTTCCCGTAGACTGCCATCTATCGTTCTCTCCAGTATCTTCAGCGTGTGAGACATTAGCTTAATGCCTCTGTAATTGCTACATTCTTGGACATCAACTTTACCTTTAAATATAGGTATTAATATCCTTTCCCGCCACTCTTCAAATATCTTTTCCTGTTCAGAGATTTTTTCCCATAAGATCATTAAAGATGTCTACCCCTTCCTCTCCTAAGGCTTTCCAAATTTCATCAAGAATCAAGTCAAGTCCTGTTGCCTTCCCATTCTTCATTTTCTTTAAGGCACGCATCACCTTTTCCCTAGAGAACCCCATTATCATTCTCATGTTTGCTTGTCCATCCTCTCTAATAAGTCTTTAATGTTCTTCATTTTGCAGTTGGTCGAAATACTCCTTCCATCGTTTCAGGATGTCTCTTTCCTTCTTTTGGACCGTACCAAGTCCATCTTTAATTTGCTTAATATGAGTGATGTCCTTCGTAATTTTATTTCTTACCCTTGACAGTTTGAACATCTTGCTTAAACCTTCCTTACTTTCCAGGCATCTTAAACCTCATCATATGCCCTTGCCTTAGCTTGAGCTACTACCTTTTTACTTCTTTGTTTCTTCCCCTTAATATTTCTCTGTCTTCCTGCAACTGTGACTCTTCATATTTCTTCTTTGCCTCCTTCGTACCTTTTACAACCTCCCTTATAACCTCCTCCCACCACCAGCTTTCCTTTTCTTCCCATACTATTCCAGGTGTTTCCCCTAGTATCTCCCTTCCATGCCTTCTAATCATTGATGCATTATGCCTCCACCATTCCTCCACATCTTCAATTTCCAGATCAATCTCCCCCAACACTCTTCTCCTAAACTCTCTCTTCTCGTCATTATCCCCCCTGACAATTTATACCACCTGATTTTCTTTACCACATTCGATTCCGTTTTTCTTTCTCTCTTTATCTTCAGGTCCACACACAGAAGCCTGTGTTTGGGGGCTACATGATCGCCTGGGATAACTTTACAATTCTTAACTTCCACCAGCTTTGATCTATTGTAAAGGAAGTAATCTATAGGAGAGCATCTACCACCACTCTTGTACGTTATCAAGTGCCCCCTCTTCTTTTCAAAGAACGTGTTCACTATTGCCATATCAAAGGACATGGCAAAGTCTACTATACTCTCTCCCTCTGGGTTTCTCTCCCCGATCCCATGTTCTCCATGCACCCACTCAATTACATCATTTCATTTCCAACGTGCCCATTAAAATCCGCACCTACTATAATCCACTCATTCTCCTCCAGTTCCTGCATTACCTCACATATTTCGTTCCAAAAACAGGTCTTTTCCTCCCCTGTGCACCCCACTTGTGGTGCATAAGCACTAATGATGTTCATTGTCTCCCCTCCATAACATATCTTCACTCTCATAATGCGGTCATTCTTCCTATTCACTTCGGTCACTGCATTCTTCATTTCCTCAGACAGCACTATACCAACTCCATTCCTACCCTGCGCATTTGCTTCACTATAGAATAGCTTGTAACCATCACCCAGCTCTTTGGCTTTATTCCCCTTCCATCGAGTTTCCTGCACACATAAGATCCACTTTCTTTATCCTCATTAAATCTGCCAACTCTCTTCCTCGTCCTGTCATCGACCCGATATAGAGATGGCCTACCCTGAATCCATTTAGAGCTCGCTTCTTTAGCTGCACCCGCTCTTGGTGCAGAAGCCCTTGCCTTGTCACGGAGTTAGGGCGATGTATCTGTGCGTCGTTTACGGAGTACGCCATAGCAGTATTCTCATCAACATTACGACTCATTTCATTGGTTCAGGCATGGTTTTTACCGTCGGATGCCCTTCCTGACACCAACTCTCTCTATTTACCAGGGCTTGGGACCAGCACCCATAGAGAATGGCTTGCCCAACAGGCGGCTAGATTATAATAATACTAATAATAATAATAATAATAATAATAATAATAATAATAATAATAATAATAATATAATAATAATAATAATAATAATAATAATAATAATAATAATAATAATAATAATTATAATAATAATAATAAAAATAATAATAATAATAATAATAATAATAAAATTAATAATAATAATAATAATAATAATAATAATAATAATAATAATAATAATAATAATAATAATAATAATAATAATAATAATAATAATAATAATAATAATAATAATAGTAATAATAATAATAATAATAATAATAATAATAATAATAATAATAATAATAATAATAATAATAATAATAATAATAATAATAATAATAATAATAATAATAATTATAACATGAGATAACCTGGAATATGTAATTCCTTTCATCTGAGTGATGAAAAATGATTTTTTTTACATTTCTTTCACAAATCCCTTTTATGTCACGATGCTATAGAAATAAGTTAACGGATAATCTTTTAAATGTGTATTCCGATAAAGAAATAAGCCAAGAAAGTTGTTTATTGGAAATAAGCACAAATAAAAAAATAAAAGCCAATACGAATATAAAAACATGCAGTGTAGCATTAACGAAGTTATATGGAAATAAAGATACATATATAAACAAATAAAAGTAAACACATTAATGGCCTAATAATACGTAATAAAAACACATATAGTGCATAAGTAAATATTACTGATTCGTGGTTAACACTAAAAAAAAAAAGAAGAAGCGTAAATATAGAAAAAAGTTGTTTTTCCTACGATGAGTTGCTCCTTGTACTAGGACGGTTGAATTCATTAGGTCCTATTTAACCGTATACTGTATAATTGCTTTCTTTAATGTACTTAAGGAAGCCAAAAAGTTCTTACGTAGAGTGACATATTCCCCATTTCCCTTACTTTATATAATGATATTTGAATGTTGTACCTTGAAAAAATGCGTGACCACGCAATATGGAGGGGTAGAGCAACTGCGAATGCAAAAAGAAAATAAATAAATAATAAATAATAATGAAAATAAATCCTTTCAACTCTTATAATATAGTATAAATAATAAAAAGTCCATTCGGGTCACGTCTGTGGGCGACCTGTAGCCAACACATACAGGAGAAGTTCAGAAGAGAAAACTCAGCACAATGATGTATATGCCTCCATGTTTCAGGGATTCCTAACAGAGGGAAGATTTGTGTTCAGAACGTGACAAGGATGCAAGGAGGTGTCCTCTAAAAACCCTCGTGTCTCGTTTGTACAACTAACTTTTCCTTCCACATTTTTTTTTATTGTTTTTTCCTTTAGCATTTCTTTCTCTCTTCGTAGGTAGATAATGGAATATATAAACTGTGTATTATATATATCCTTCACTGGTATCTCATAAAACCCTTGGGCTGTAGGATGACAGAATGGAAAACTTCTAAACAGATAATGCAGGTTCTAACAAAAAGAAAACATTAAGGAATGTTCAAAAACAAAAAGAGTGTCACTCTGGCAAATGGTGTGTCGTCAATCTTAGTTGGGAAAAGATACTCCTCGCTATTGATTCTTAAAGGATACGGATTGCACATGAACTGCTTAAAAATACAGAGGGCAAGGGTATTGCTGATCGAATCCGCATGACATTTCTGGTCTCCTAATGGAATATAAATACAGTAATCAAAAGAACTTCAGCAAATGAAGAATGACGAAATACTTTCATCAAGATACACGCAACCTTCATGAAGAGAAGCTCCTCCGGTGTTCGACTTAAAGTACGTACTGTTTATTTGTCATGCCTTATATCTTTTTGTCAAGACTTTAACAAAAGGCACGCAAACACACACACTAACACACGCACTAACACACGCACACACACACACACACACACTTACATTTAAAGCTAATGAAAAAGAGAACTTAAGCCTAAAGCAAAATAGGTGTACCTGAGAGTAGCTCTCCCCATCACCACCAGAGCAACACTCCAGGACCTCACCACTGCAAGATGGGAAGAAATAGAAGAGGCCATCAACACTGAAGATGAAACAGATGCTCCATTCTCCCTGACTGAGCTACTAAGAGTAAGCAAAAGCTCTAAGAACACAGCCCCAGGTGCCGACAGAATAACATACACAATGATCCAAAAAATGGGGCCCCAAGGGGAGCTTGCTCTACTCTCTCTGATCAATTTGACATACACACGAAGAATCAGACCAGCCTCATGGAACAGAGCAGACATTCAGCCCATCCCAAAACCACAGGACCCTGACAACCCTCGCCCCATCTCCCTCCTAAGCTGCCTGAGCAAGACGGCAGAAAAGATGGTACTTAACAGAGTCGGCTGGAAATGCCCACCCTTCCCAGAAAACATGTTTGCCTACCAGCCTGGCTTAGGCACCTCAGAATGCATAGCCTCCATGCTATCATTTCTCAACAACAGCCGTGGTTACATCGTTTTTCTAGACCTAGAGAAGGCCTTTGAACTAGCCAATGTGCCGGCAATACTCTCTGCTCTCGTATCCAAGCAGATCAAAGGTAACCTTCTCTCGTGGATCAAGCAGAGTCTACAAAATTGTAGTGCACGAGTCAAAGTAGATGGGCACTACTCCACCTACAAAAACCACGAAAATGGGACCCCCCAAGGTGGAATCCTTAGCCCCTTCCTATTTAATTGTCTCATGGAAAAACTCATGCACATTGCACTACCGCATGGAGCCAAACTCTTCAACTATGCGGACGACTTTGCCCTAGTCACAATAGGACACAGAAACTCTAACAAGACACAGCGCTGCCTCACCAAGATTCACCGAGCCTCCATCTCCCTTGGAGTAAGAATCAATGCCCGCAAAACCAAGGCCCTTCCCATCCACCAGTGGAGACCAGACACTAATCTGGTCATAGGTAATGAACCTGTGGACTGGGTTACCAAACCCCAATACCTGGGTGTAATCATCGACCAAGGACTAACCTTTGGACCAGAAATTCAATACTTGCGCAACAGGTGCAGCCAGCGACAAGCGATCCTTCGTCGGATGTCGGGCCTCTACGATGGTGCATCATTTAATGTCCTCAGAACCTTCTATGTACAAGCCATACGCAGCCTCATTGACTATGCTTGTCCCACACTCTGGCTACTAAAAGACCGACAGTGGGACAAAATAGAAGTAATTCAAAACAACGCCACACGTACCATGCTAGGAGCCCCCATGTGGACCAAGAGAGAAAACCTCCAGATGGAATCGGGACTCATTCCACTCAAACTCAGAACTCAGCAAAGACTGACCCTCCTTGTGGCCAAAACCACCACTGCCCAACATAAATGCCTAGCTGGCACAAATCTCCATCTAGCCCTCAATCGCCAGCCCAACCACCATCCTAGAACCTGGGCAGCCAAGGTCTGCGCTAGCCTGCAAGCACTGCCAGTCAGGGAGAGCATCCTAGCCAAGATACAAGACACACCGCTTCCTGAATACAGATGCCCACCCCCATGGAATGACCAACCACTCGATATAAAGATCGAGCTCCCTGACAACCCCAAAAGCTTGGTAAATCCGCTTGTCCTTAAAAACATATATAAGGACAAAATACAGAGCTGGAGCAGGCCAAACTCTCAAGTCTACTACACTGACGGTTCAGTAAACCAAGATACTGGAGCCTCAGCCGCCGCCTTCATCACTGGAAACCACGTCCTATCCTGGAGACTGTCAAACTCCTGCTCATCGCTCCAGACTGAGCTTGTGGCCATAGCCAACGCCCTTGACTGCTTCATCCAGCAAGAAGCTGACCATGCCCTTATTCTCTCTGATTCTAAAGGCGCCTTACAGGCCATCAAGAAGCCACTCCTCAGAGACAATATTCGCATCATCACGACCATCCTCAGCCACTACCACAGGATAACCAGCCTTGGAAAAGCCATCACTCTTGCCTGGATTCCCAGCCACGTCGGCATCAAGGGAAATGAGGAAGCCGATCAAGCCGCCAAACAAGCCACTCTCAGAGCAGAAATCCAGATATCTCTGTCTCCTGGGATGCAACAGATTAAAAATAAAGCCACCAAGTCACTCCTTAACACCTTAATAACTAAACACAACCTGTGCACAGACATTGGCTCCCCCTCCACCTGGTGGTACAAAGCCACCACTGATCTTCGGCGTATCACCCTGCCGAAGAGCCTTCGACGAAGCACTGAGGTCAATGTGTACCGTCTGAGACTCGGGTACAAGTGCACCTGGCAAATAGTAGAGAATATCATCAAGGAATGCACCTTTTGCCAGGTAGCCTCACCACATCCACTGCTACACTACATCCTGGAATGTGATTCTTTTTCAGAGATTCGACGGAAAACTGGTGCACCCGCAACATCTAGTGAAGACCCAAATGCCCTTCAGGTTGCTAGCTCCATCATCAGACTAGCAACAAATAACCACATGAACAGTCTATCAAATATTATCAGACAATACCCTCCACCAAGATAGCCATGCAATAACTCTTTCTCTCTCCCCCAAAACAGGAATTCATTTATGTTGTTTGATGTAAACTAATAATTCACAACTGAATATTTATGCTCTCCGTTATCTTTACAGTTTGGCACAATCTCACCTGCGGGCCAATTAGGAAAGTCCGATCATCACCAATAACAAGAATTCACCCCACCTCCTCACCAACAGGAAAGCCCATTCGCCAGCAAGAGCGAATACCACGTACACTCCGAAGAAAATCTCACCCCACCTGCGGGCCACAAGTGGAAGGTCCGCTCACCCTCAAGGGTGAACATCCAAAAAAAAAAAAAAAAGAGAGTAGCTCTTCTTAAAAAGGTGATCTGCCGAGGAAAATAAGCAAAAATTAAAAATAAAATAGACGAATAAATGCCTGATTAAGTAAATAAATGAATGAATAATTGATTGGTTATATATATATATATATATATATATATATATATATATATATATATATATATATATATATATATATATATATATATATATATATATATATATATATATATATATATATATATATATATATATATATATATATATATATATATATATATATATATATATATATATATATATATATATATATATATATATATATATATATATATATATATATATATATATATATATATATATATATATATATATATATATATATATATATATATATATATATATATATATATATATATATATATATATATATATATATATATATATATATATATATATATATATATATATATATATATATATATATATATATATATATATATATATATATATATATATATATATATATATATATATATATATATATATATATATATATATATATATATATATATATATATATATATATATATATATATATATATATATATATATATATATATATATATATATATATATATATATATATATATATATATATATATATATATATATATATATAGCGCCTTGACTTAGTAATCATGAGTCCTAGGTTCGAGTCCCTGTCGGGGTAAAAAATGATTCATATATATATATATATATATATATATATATATATATATATATATATATATATATATATATAGAGAGAGAGAGAGAGAGAGAGAGAGAGAGAGAGAGAGAGAGAGAGAGAGAGAGAGAGAGAGAGAGAGAGAGAGAGAGAGAGAGAGAGAGAGAGAGAGAATATGAATAAGGGTACCTTGCTTTCTTCCATTCTACCATGTTATTATTTCATTGAAATTCAGTCGATTTCAGGTGTTTACTTCCCTCTCTATGTGTGTCAGCAGACTAAATGAGGCTGCGTATCATGCAAGACAGCCTTCGTGTGCTACGCTCATATATTAAAGCACATGATGGATGAAGCAGAAGCTGAAAATAATGACCGTCATGAAATAATGATAGCTCCTTTCCCTCTTTGCACTATAAGGCGCAAACATGCGCTTTGCACTTCTTCGCAGAAATAAGATCGAGACCTTCTCTTTTTCATAATAAAGCTACCGCGAGTATTGCGAGAGGGTTCATGCTTTTGGGAAAGTCGTGTGCATAAAGTAATGGGGGTTATTTATATCGCCAAAATCAATATCTGCAGTTTAGGAACTAACGATGATAACGAAATTCTTAAATAAAGCCACCAAAATTCAATATTCTTAACAGGTAAATTTAGCAAATGCTTTTCACGTACAATGCATACGATAATCCACAATACAGGTCCGTGTGACGGAGATAGCTTAACTAAAACCAAGCACAGACGGTTCTAAATATATAATAAGAAAAAAAATAATTACGGGGACATTCAGCAACATTCATTCTGTTAATAATGATTATCTGATTTGTCTGCGGTAAATCATTGCATGTCCACTATAATGATAGAATATCTATCAAATATTTTAATAGATATTAGAATCACGAGCTCACACACGTACTCTTACTATGCTTCCTACTTATAATTTGCTTTCGTTTACTTTATGTTGACAAATCACTGAGAAGTACCTCTCATCGCGAACTTTTTTTTTTTTTACTTAAACACAAAAGAAGTGGAAAAAACAGAAAATTACGATGTTATTATTCTGTAAGCTTTGCAACACTTCTTGCATATTGAAGAATACGAGAGCTTTTTGTGGTTGGGTTTGAGCTTAGAAAAACGATGTTCCTGCAGTACACGAGTTAAGCCAGCTCTTGTATGATTTTATGCTATATCTAGTCTGCTAAGAGTATAACATGATATAACGTTAGGAATTAAAACTAAACATAGGAAAAGTAAAAAAAAAAAATGCCTAAAGATGAGACGAAGCATCATAACGAACTTATATGTAAACATTCCTAGCTTCAGAAACAAACAGATCTTATAAGACATGTGAAAAAACGTGTCCAATAAAAGCTTCAGAGCATAGCAGTGAAAAAAAAAAATACCCAATTGACTTGCAATACGTAAAAGATGAAGAAGAGGGTCACAGCCACTCAGTTCTGCCAAGTACCGTGCACAATAATACCTAAAGACAATATTCTTTTTCGTTTATGTGTCATTACTAACCCCCATTCGAATGGAGGTGAACGCAGGTAAATTAAAGCTGAGGAATTAAGGCTGTTGCCCTTCTCAGCGCCCCGCTGAAGACATTAAAGAGTGAAAAATGTGCTACAGTAACCATGGTAAATAGATGTATTGCTAGAGGCTCAGCCCTGGCTGGTTGATAAGCTAAGTAACAACAACACCGCATGTGACGCAGCAACCAATGCATGGACATTCAAAAAATAAATTAGATCCGATTCTGAATAAGACACGCAAGCGTTTTGAAGAAAACTTGATAACTTGAAGTACCTAGACTTTCCAAGAAAGATATTTCTCTCATTCTTATTTTGTTACTGGATAGAGATTGCTAGATATCACTTAATAATAAGATAAAGCCATGATTCTCTTTAAATATCATGCGGCAAGAAAAAAAAAAAAAGAGACTGTTTTTATTAATGGAAAATGCGAAATTATGAGTGCCTTATGCGAAGAAAATCTATAATGGCAGACAGTTTCTGTTTATCACAAATATGCGTTAGGAACAAAAGAATAAGATACAGAATAAATGCATAGCCATCTAGACTTGAGATATCACAATAAGCTTAAGTTTCATAAGGTCATTATTATTTAAAAGAACAAAAGTAAAGTTAAAAGAAGAGCCTTTGAGAGACATCGCCCTTGACCTAATAGTTAGCATAGATATTGCCATCGACAGACACCGAAATAATATTAAGAGAAGCGAAGCTTGTTAT
>JAXCGZ010004786.1:10000-15000 GCA_037179515.1 Halocaridina rubra | reverse complement strand
ATGCCTGGCAGACTTATATAAGAACAAGAAATGGTTACCTAAGTAAAAGAAGAGAGGTAAAGAGAGATTTTGAAAAGTATGTCACCAGGAAGGCTAAAATCCCAAACTCTTCCACAGCTTTATCAGAAGATACTGAAGGTAAAAGGACAGGTTTTAAAGCTTAAGAAAGGGATGGAAGCAGCAATGAGATGGATGAAGCGATCTGCAGAGAATTGAACATGGAGTTTCAGTCAGAATTTACTGTAGAATATACCCCACCTCGTCAGATAACAGAGATAGATGCTCATTGGACGATATTAGATAACATCAAAGCTCTGATGGAGTTAGATGCCCATAAAGCTACAGGTCCTGATGATATATCCCATTAAGTACTTAAGACATGTGCTAGATCAATATCAGTGGCACTAAGTATCATATTTTAAAAGTTTCTTGAGTCAGGGGAGATTCTAAGATGCTGGAAACAAGCGAATATGGCACCTATCTTCAAAATGGGAAGAAGGGATACGGCTCTAAACTATAGACCTGTTTCCTTGACCAGCATAGTTTGCAAAGCTATGGAAGAACTACTAAGGAAGCATATCTCCTTTCACTTGGAATCATTCAAATATTTGTCAGTTAGACCACATGGCTTCAGAAAAGGTATATCAACAGCATAAACTTATTCGAATATCATGATTAGTTAAGCCGAATCTTACAGGAAAGAGAGGGCTGGGCAGATTGAATATTCCTAGACTTCCAGAAAAAAAATTACTCTGTCCTACACGGGAGACTTATTAAGAGGCTGCAAGCAATGGCAAGAATAGGTGGAAATGTCTTGGAAAGGATGCAAACTTACTTAGAAGGAAGGGAACAGAGGGTTAGAGTAAGACACTCAGTGTCTGAATGGAGAAGAATTAGTAATGGAGTTCCACAGGCTTCAGCTTAGGGCCACTTTTTTTCCTAATATATGTAAATGACCTACCAAAATCTGTAAATTCATTCATTTATTTGTTTGTAGATGATGCAAAGTTTATGAAGAAGAGAGAAACAAAAACAATGATAGAGAATTTCAGGAAGATCTAAATTCTATGCATGAGTGGTCTGAAAAGTGGCTAATGAAATTCAGCACTTCAATATGTAAGGTAATGAGAATGGGTGTAAGTGCATGAAGGCTTAAGCTTGGCTACTCGGTGGCAGGAATAGAACTTCAATAGACAGAGAATGAGGGAGATCTACAACTAAACATATTGGCCGATTTGTCTCCAAAAATACATATAAATGGCATAGTAAGGGCAGATATGCTTTCTTAGTAATGTTAGGGTAGCCTTCAGTCACATGGACAAGGAAATGTTCAAAAATACTTATGTAACTTTTATGAGGCTAAAACTTGAACATGCAGCCCCCGTTTGGAATCTGCACTTGAAATAACACATAATTAAGCTGGAAAAAGTTCAGAGATGCCACGAAACTGGTGCTAGAAATGCACAATCTCAATTGTGATGAGAGACTGAGATAATTAGATTTACCATCATTCGAAGCTAGAAGATTGAGGGGGGATATGGTGACGGTTTTTAAATGCCTTCATGGTTATGACAAAGTGGATTCGGATCTGCATTTTAATATGGCTGGCATTAGAACTAGAGATCATAGTTTGAAGATTCATAAGAAAACTTCTCTGCAGGACGTGAAGTACTTTTTTAGTGTAAACGTAGTTGATAATTGGAATTCGCTAAGCGAGGAGGTAGTTAATGCTTAGCTACTGCTTACTCAATCCATAGTTTTAAGGAGAAGTATGATAAGTATCTCTAAGTACAAAATGGAACCGACCAGGAGACAGGAAGTTGCGAGCTTGGAGCCCTTTCCCGTAAGCACAATTTGGTAATCACATATATATTCATGCACACATACATACATACAAACACATACAGTATACAAAACATAAAATATGCCCAATGTATTCACAGAAACATAAGAATGTTAAATAATAGCAATAATTCAGTACAGTTATAAAGAAGAAAACAATGTGAATATGTCTCATTGTTATGTATGAATGCCATTCTGTGGGACCCTTACCTCTGTGAGGAAGATGCTGTTGCTTACACTATCTTGCTTTATCAAATGTGTTATAATAATCTTTTCTCTTCTGCTCGAGCTTCTTAGAAGGGGTGGTAGTTTATAAACTGATACAACCAGTAGCAAATAAGGAAGTCAGTGAATGTACGTCGCACAATAACTAATAAAAAGAAAAAACTGTGTATGTTTTCGTTTATAATTTTGCATAATTTAGATCTGGTAACATGGAAGGGTTTAGCAACACTGTGAATTGGATGTTGTTTACAGTTTTCAGCAGACGTTCGGGGGTGAAGAGTGGTGCTTTTGGAGTTGTCAAGTTTGTTGAGCTGTGTGATGAATTTGCTTTATTGGTTGAGTTGTGAGACGGAATTGCTATATTTTTGAGTTGTCGGGGCTTAGTGGAAGCTCCCACTGTAGGTGTTGATTTCTTTTTATATGTGTTGGTTTGGAGAAAGGGGACAAGAAATCGGGTTTTGAACATATGTGAGTGGGCTTTTAACTTCCTACAAGTGCAGGTGGAGTTAAGTTGAGGTAAGTGATATACATTATTTTTTTCAATCTCGACCACAAGCTATCTAGGTTGTCTAACAATCATTATGGCTGGAAAAGGCAAATTGTGTGATGAATTGATGGAATCATTTGATGGCCAAGGTGGTGTGGTTTCTTGGCTAAAAAAGGCCGAGTTGGTCGCGAGATTAGTGGAAATTAAGGATTTAGCCAGTTTTATACCTTTTTACCTGAAAGGAGATGCATTGTCTTAGTATCTCGAAATGAGTGATGACTATCGGCTAGATGCCAAGAAGATCAAGATAAGAATGAAGTTGACCTTCTCACAAGGGACGTTCAAGGTCTATGGAAGGCTTTTTCAAATGAGATCAGGCGATTAGCAGGACCGGCAGGATGGAAGGGAGAGGGTCTGGAGCAGGCTGTAAAGCTAGCAGTTGTAACTGGTTTCCCAGATCGGATCTCTATGGAACTTGAGCAGACAAAGGAAGTTGAAACAGAAGATATAACTGAGCTAATTGCAAGAGCTAGGATGCTAACATCAGGTGGTGGGGGTCAAGGAGTTGCAGCAGTTGCGACCAGAAGACAGTCATTGATGGTACGGCAACAAAGATTCCAGTTGCCGGGGGTCTCGCCATCACAAGGTAAGCAAGTATGCAGGAAAGGAGAAAATAAGATGTTCAAGCTCGCTGCTACAGGTACGGTGGGCCTCATATGGCAAGAGTGCAAGGAGCTACGACCACCCATAATGTGCTTCAATTGTGGGAAGGAAGGTCATATTGCAAGCCGCTGCAAGCAGGGAAATGGGCAAGGGGGAGCTGCTGAGCCGGAAACTACTCCCTCAGACACTAAAGGCGTTTCCACCTTAATTGCTAGTAATCAGTGTTAGCATGGGAGGAAGGAAGGTTAGGGCACTTGTTGATTCAGGTTGTTCCATCACACTGTGTGCTTCTCAATTGGTGGGGACATGCACAGCGAAGGTAGAAGGGTTAGTAACAGTGGATGGAAGGCAGATTGAATGTGAGGGCAGTAAAGAGATAGAGTTGACAGTGCAAGGAATACACCTGAGAACTACAGCAATTGTAATTGCTAAGGTGATAAATGGCATAGATGCAGTAATGGGAATGGATATGATTAACAGACTGGGTGATGTGACAATTCGTGATGAATTTGCAGTTTTTGGAAATGTGGCAGTACCAGTGAACATTTCATAAGTAGCGAGAGGCAGGATAAGGTGCACAGTGACAGTTGTGAGTACAAGACCGGAAGAGTTGGCAGTAAAACTGAGAGCCAGGGAAGATGGGAAGTTGATAGGAGAGCTAGTCACAGAACAGAAGGCCAGTCTGTGCAAGATTGTGGACGAGGATTTCAATGCAGAGTTTGATGGTACAAAGTGGGTGGTGGAGTGGTATTTGAAAGAGGGGCTGCCGGTGTTAAAGAACAATGTGGGCTGCTATGAGAGTGCAGTGAGACAGCCTGTTAGGAAAGAATTTGACCGAGAGGTGAGGAGGTGGATCGATGAAGGTATACTGGTGCCATGGGGGACGGAAGTAGAATGTGGAGTGCTACCATTGATGGCGGTGGTTCAGCCAAACAAGAAAAAAGTTCGGCAACTTGACTACCGCAAACTTAACCACTATCTTATGTCTCACACTGGAGATGAAGCTACTGGCGTTTGCAGTGAGACGCTGAGGGGGTGAAGGCATATGAGTGGGGCCTCTGCTATAGTTGATTTGAAGTTGGCTTACCTGCAAGTCCACGTTGCAGAGAAGTTGTGAAAGTACCAACTTGTGAATTATAGAGGAAGGACATACTGCCTAAAGAGGCTGGGCTTCTGACTAAGTTGAGCACCAAGAGTCATGACCAAGATCATCAAAACAGTATTAAGCAAGAGGAAAGGGATGCAGCGACCACAGACTCGTATACAGACAATATATTGATATTTGAGACCAAGATTAGTGTATCAGAAGTTGTGGAGCAGCTGCTTATGTATGGGCTTGCTACAACACCACCAGAGCCATTAGAAGGTAGAACTGCTTTGGGCCTGAGATGTGATAAAGAGAAAACTGGTGAGCTCATTTTCTGTAGGGGTAATGAGATTCTAGAAGTGCAGAAAGACTTAAGTAGGAGAGAGCTGTTTTCTGTTTACGTAAAATTGGTGGGCCATTATCTTGTGGCAGGTTGGTTACGGGTAGCTTGTAGTTACGTATAGAGGAAAGTAGAGGGCATCAGATGGGAAGACAAGGTAGGGCAGCAAACGATGGAGATACTGCGAGAGATTATAAGGAGAGTGAGACAAGAGGACCCAGTGAGAAGAAGACGGTATGCCCCGGAGTCAGGTAAGGGTGTCGTGTGGTGTGATGCGAGCAGTATTGCCACAGGAGTAATCTTAGAGACTGACAATGAGACCGTGGAGGGTGGTGCATGGTTGAGGAAAAAAGAGA
>JAXCGZ010004785.1:15000-30843 GCA_037179515.1 Halocaridina rubra | reverse complement strand
ATATATATATATATATATATATATATATATATATATATATATATATATATATATATATATATATATATATATATATATATATATATATATATTATATATATATATATATATATATATATATATATATATATATATATATATATATATATATATATATATATATATATATATATATATATATATATATATATATATATATATATATTATATATATATATATATATATATATATATATATATATATATATGAATCATTTTTTTTTTTTTTTTGACTTATTAATCACAAGTCCTAGGTTCGAGTCCCGGTCGGGGTAAAAAAAAAAATGATTCATGTTTTCACATATGTAATGTGCTTATTTGATAATATATATATATATATATATATATATATATATATATATATATATATATATATATATATATATATATATATATATATATATATATATATATATATATATATATATATATATATATATATATATATATATTGCGGTACTACAGTTGAAGGTTTTTTGAACTTAAATAGGCCTGTCCAGGACAGTTCGTTGTTAAGTCTTCTTTCAGTTACGGTTCTTTTTCTATGCCTAGAGCTATACTGAATATTCTTGGATATTCACCACACATCTTTTATTATCCCTTCACATCTGACAAGTCATTACACTCTACATCTCTGTTTCTCTTTACTTTATGTATTCTTCGTACTAGGGACCAATGAGGGCTGTTTTATTTTATAATTTTTTTTGGCCCGTCCTGGTGTCACAATAAAAAAAATATATATATATATATATATATATATATATATATATATATATATATATATATATATATATATATATATATATATATATATATATATATATATATATATATATATATATATATATATATATATATATATATATATATATATATATATATATATATATATATATATATATATATATATATATATATATATATATATATATATATATATATATATATATATATATATATATATATATATATATATATATATATATATATATATATATATATATATATATATATATATATATATATATATATATATATATATATATATATATATATATATATATATATATATATATATATATATATATATATATATATATATATATATATATATATATATATATATATATATATATATATATATATATATATATATATATATATATATATATATATATATATATATATATATATATATATATATATATATATATATATATATATATATATATATATATATATATATATATATATATATATATATATATATATATATATATATATATATATATATATATATATATATATATATATATATATATATATATATATATCTATATATATATATATATATATATATATATATATATATATATATATATATATATATATATATATATATATATATATATATATATATATATATATATATATATATATATATATATATATATATATATATATATATATATATATATATATATATATATATATATATATATATATATATATATATATATATATATATATATATATATATATATATATATATATATATATATATATATATATATATATATATATATATATATATATATATATATATATATATATATATATATATATATATATATATATATATATATATATATATATATATATATATATATATATATATATATATATATATATATATATATATATATATATATATATATATATATATATATATATATATATATATATATATATATATATATATATATATATATATATATATATATATATATATATATATATATATATATATATATATATATATATATATATATATATATATATATATATATATATATATATATATATATATATATATATATATATATATATATATATATATATATATATATATATATATATATATATATATATATATATATATATATATATATATATATATATATATATATATATATATATATATATATATATCTCGTGTCTACACGGTGTTTTATCAGCAAAAACAAATAGAAAAAAAGTTGTTTTGCAATATCAAAATTGGTGTATTTCAAAGTGTATCTAATCCACCATTCCCTAATTTTTCACCATGATGAAAATGGAATCACAAATACTTAGAAAACAATAAGTTTGATCATATAAATTATATTATTAACAATAATATTAACATATATAGGATTTCTCATAAATTTTCTGGTATTTCAAATGAATCTTAAGAGCTCGACTAAGCCACATGGTTCATACAGCATCTCTTTGTTAGAACCTCAAGATAAGGACGGAAAAGTTGTCATTGATCTTGTGCAGCAGTTCGCTTCATCTAAGTGAGAAAATAATTAATTGCACGTGGTCAGAGGTAGAAACGAATATTCACAGCTCATATTTGTAAGTGTCAACACACATAAGGCTCAGCTCTCCTCTAGAGAGAAAGGGAAAATTATATATATTCACACACACACACACACACACACACACACACACACACACACACACACACACACACACACACACACACACACACATACATACATACACACACACACACACAAGATCAAACCGGTCAATGGAATACACACACAGAGGTATATTAACAGAGTAAATATTAGTAAGGGTAAAAGATGATAGTCTAAGCTCTTTCCTAGAATGAAAAGACGAACACACACACAACGGTCAACAGTGGTAGAATGGTATCTTAACAGCTTAAAGATTTATTAAGAGTAATAAAACTAGCCTCGGATTTCCATGAAATAAAATAAATTAAAAACATAATCTGGAAGCAATTACTTTCTTTTTACAACGAATCACAACGGAGAGGCAAAGCAATAATAATTTTTTTTTTTATGGCTGGACGTCTGGTTAATGCGATGCTCTTGTATGGATGTTGGATGGCAAAAGAGTATCTTCACAGCTTAGAACTTTACTAAGGCCAATTAACACTGACCTCTAGCTATATATATATATATATATATATATATATATATATAGATATATATCATATATATATATATATATATATATATATATATATATATATATATATATATATATATATATATATATATATATATATATATATATATATATATATATATATATATATATATATATATATATATATATATATATATATATATATATATATATATATATATATATATATATATATATATATATATATATATATATATATATATATATATATATATATATATATATATATATATATATATATATATATATATATATATATATATATATATATATATATATATATATATATATATATATATATATATATATATATATATATATATATATATATATATATATATATATATATATATATATATATATATATATATATATATATATATATATATATATATATATATATATATATATATATATATATATATATATATATATATATATATATATATATATATATATATATATATATATATATATATATATATATATATATATATATATATATATATATATATATATATATATATATATATATATATATATATATATATATATATATATATATATATATATATATATATATATATATATATATATATATATATATATATATATATATATATATATATATATATATATATATATATATATATATATATATATATATATATATATATATATATATATATATATATATATATATATATATATATATATATATATATATATATATATATATATATATATATATATATATATATATATATATATATATATATATATATATATATATATATATATATATATATATATATATATATATATATATATATATATATATATATATATATATATATATATATATATATATATATATATATATATATATATATATATATATATATATATATATATATATATATATATATATATATATATATATATATATATATATATATATATATATATATATATATATATATATATATATATATATATATATATATATATATATATATATATATATATATATATATATATATATATATATATATATATATATATATATATATATATAATATATATATATATATATATATATATATATATATATATATATATATATATATATATATATATATATATATATATATATATATATATATATATATATATATATATATATATATATATATATATATATATATATATATATATATATATATATATATATATATATATATATATATATATATATATATATATATATATATATATATATATATATATATATATATATATATATATATATATATATATATATATATATATATATATATATATATATATATATATATATATATATATATATATATATATATATATATATATATATATATATATATATATATATATATATATATATATATATATATATATATATATATATATATATATATATATATATATATATATATATATATATATATATATATATATATATATATATATATATATATATATATATATATATATATATATATATATATATATATATATATATATATATATATATATATATATATATATATATATATATATATATATATATATATATATATATATATATATATATATATATATATATATATATATATATATATATATATATATATATATATATATATATATATATATATATATATATATATATATATATATATATATATATATATATATATATATATATATATATATATATATATATATATATATATATATATATATATATATATATATATATATATATATATATATATATATATATATATATATATATATATATATATATATATATATATATATATATATATATATATATATATATATATATATATATATATATATATATATATATATATATATATATATATATATATATATATATATATATATATATATATATATATATATATATATATATATATATATATATATATATATATATATATATATATATATATATATATATATATATATATATATATATATATATATATATATATATATATATATATATATATATATATATATATATATATATATATATATATATATATATATATATATATATATATATATATATATATATATATATATATATATATATATATATATATATATATATATATATATATATATATATATATATATATATATATATATATATATATATATATATATATATATATATATATATATATATATATATATATATATATATATATATATATATATATATATATATATATATATATATATATATATATATATATATATATATATATATATATATATATATATATATATATATATATATATATATATATATATATATATATATATATATATATATATATATATATATATATATATATATATATATATATATATATATATATATATATATATATATATATATATATATATATATATATATATATATATATAATATATATATATATATATATATATATATATATATATATATATATATATATATATATATATATATATATATATATATATATATATATATATATATATATATATATATATATATATATATATACATATATATATATATATATATATATATATATATATATATATATATATATATATATATATATATATATATATATATATATATATATATATATATATATATATATATATATATATATATATATATATATATATATATATATATATATATATATATATATATATATATATATATATATATATATATATATATATATATATATATATATATATATATATATATATATATATATATATATATATATATATATATATATATATATATATATATATATATATATATATATATATATATATATATATATATATATATATATATATATATATATATATATATATATATATATATATATATATATATATATATATATATATATATATATATATATATATATATATATATATACATATATATATATATATATATATATATATATATATATATATATATATATATATATATATATATATATATATATATATATATATATATATATATATATATATATATATATATATATATATATATATATATATATATATATATATATATATATATATATATATATATATATATATATATATATATATATATATATATATATATATATATATATATATATATATATATATATATATATATATATATATATATATATATATATATATATATATATATATATATATATATATATATATATATATATATATATATATATATATATATATATATATATATATATATATATATATATATATATATATATATATATATATATATATATATATGTATATATATATATATATATATATATATATATATATATATATATATATATATATATATATATATATATATATATATATATATATATATATATATATATATATATATACATATATATACATATATATATATATATATATATATATATATATATATATATATATATATATATATATATATATATATATATATATATATATATATATATATATATATATATATATATATATATATATATATATATATATATATATATATATATATTATATATATATATATATATATATATATATATATATATATATATATATATATATATATATATATATATATATATATATATATATATATATATATATATATATATATATATATATATATATATATATAATATATATATATATATATATATATATATATATATATATATATATATATATATATATATATATATATATATATATATATATATATATATATATATATATATATATATATATATATATATATATATATATATATATATATATAAAGAATTACAAGGCATTTAGCGGCAGTACATCTGGTCTGCTAAACTCTCTGTTACATGTGCCAAAGCGAAAAAGAGTGTAACGAGAAGCATTACTCAAAGGATAACGAGCGATAAATTAGGGCGAAAAAGTCGTAAAGCTCTTTTAGGTGCCATTTCAAGTTGGATTTACCATGGAATAGAGAAAAAAAATATCTTAGATGCTATAAGGAAAAAGTATTTTCAGATATTGAGTATCAAAACTGATGAACATTTCTTCTATTAGTCATTGCAATTAAGTATTTAAAAGTAATAAAAAAATTGCTTTGTTTTGAGTATTTATCGACTACAATTTATATTTTATCTCTTTAGCTGATTTATTATGTAAGAAAAATTTCATTTGATAATACGTCTGATATTTTTATATAGTTCTGGATTTATACTGAAGTAGGTATTTTTTTTCTCTCGATTCCGCTGGATATAAAAATGAATAAAAACAAATCATAGGGAAAAGGAAAAGCATTTTGTTTTCATCTTAAGTATTTGATATTGCAACATATTTATATCTTACATATTTAATTTCATACAAATATATATTCTTCAAAGTTATTCAATTCAACGAATTGTGTATTTCTTAGCGCTAATTATCTCAAGGGATAAAAAAAATGATCATAAATACCAAGTTTCAAGACAGATTTCAAATGGTTCTATTTTTTTTAATATATATTATAGACATAGTCAATGAAGAAACCAATTATTTTTATGAAATTATTATATATAACTTGCACGCAGGTGATTCTATGCAACTTTATGTAGCAAATTAAGACCTCATTCAAATGGAAGTGGACATAAGTAAATTTGGAGGTGGGGGATTAAGGCTTAACGCACTTCCTAACGTCCCGTAGCGGGATTGAACTCATGAATGTCACGCTCGTCACTTCCCACCTTACTTGCTATGCTACTGATTTACTGAGGCCCTCTATGACAAGCATGCCCGCAATTAATTAACTTATATTCTTATTATTTCTGTTGGTTGATTCTGAGGAGGAATTAAGGCTGTCGGTGATTGAGCTTAGAAGGGTGTGTGAGAGAGGGAAGTTGTAGGCAGATGCTGTTATAAGTAGAGTCATGAGAATGTACTTAGAGTGACAACACTGGCAGATTGAATGTGAGAGATTGGGGAGATGGCTGAGAAAGTTTAGATATTTAATATCTGGGGTCGGGTGTAACAGTGCATGGACGAGTGAATGCGGCGGTAAGCCATAGTGTGAAAGAAGCTAGTGAGTGACTAGATGGAATGAAAAGCGAGATGAGAAAGAGGTATCAAAGAATGAATACAAAGAGAAGGATATATGATAGGGTTCTAGTACCTACGGTATTATATGGAGCAGGCACTTGGAATGCAAGAGCTAGTGAAAAAACAAGTTGAATGTTAAGGAGAGGCAATTGAGAATTGTCAGGTGGATCTAGAATACTCAGGGTGAGAGACGAAGTGGTACGTGAGAGAATAGGTGTTGTAGGAAGGGTGTCGTATAAGTTGGAGCAAATAGTGCTTTGATAGTCTGAACATAAGTAATACATTAATGGACGAATAATGAACGACGAGAATTGTATGAGGAGCAGAAGTACTTGGAGGATGGCCAATAATGATACTGAATGGATGGGATGCAGGAGTATGTTAGTGGAGAAGGGAAGAGAGTGCAAGGAATAGGAATGAGGGGAGACAGATTGTGAATAGGTGATGCGGGCCAAAGGGATTTCTCGCAACTGTAAGTTCGGTTTACTGGCTCGGTGGGTATGGGTGTTGCCATGAGATGAAGCTGAATGGGTAATCCAGATTCGGCTACCAGGCCTCATGGCAGAAGATCCCTGCAATTTATCATATGGATGACCCAATCAGTGTTGTGGGTGATATATGGCAGCCCTTTATCTCATCGGAGATTAGAGGAGTGATTGAGGTGACTTGGCTTTTGGTGAATGATTGCGTGCTTTAACTCAGTCGTCCATTTCAAGGGAAACTGTGGCCAATATATAAGCATATGTATATGTTATTTCTAAGCAGACAAATGATATTTATTAAATGAATAAAATTATTCAACATTTTCAATGAGTTCAATCATTTGTGACCTCAGTAAATCCTAGCTATCATACACACTAGATTATTGATATTATTCTTCTGATACTGCATCCATTTAAAACCTGTAAAGTTGAGTAACCATCAAGAACCTTACAAGATCAATACACATCTATGTACATATCATGTGTTCTTAATCGAAACTATTAAATGTAACAGGAAGCTATTATTCAAGCAAATGAATATGAATGATAATGCTACAATGAATATCAATGATTTTTCAAAATCTGCAATGTTTACGAAATAACTATATAGTCCTTAAACACTGAGACATTGTTTCCGAAGATACAATTCAATCGAATAAAAAAATAATCTTAGAGAATACAGGCTATTTTAAGATAGCAGGTGAAAATAAGATTCTAAATTTGATCAAAGTTATGTAAACATTTTAATTAATAAAAAACCCTCCAGTAATATACAAGTGCATATATGATATGAATACAGTATTTATGTTTCCTATGCTCTCAATCACTATTTGATGAATAATAAGTATCTGAACAGCTTCCCAAAGCTTTGAAAAAAGAAGGTGAAACACAATACTATGAAAATGAGGAAGGTGAGAGAAATTAGTAATATCTTTACACCATTTACTGAGCACCATCACAAAAAAATATTTTCTTACACTGACTCCGTAAGTGACAGATAATTTAATAATAATCCACGTTACTTAAGCAAAGCAAATGGAATATAATAGTCTGAATATGAAGTCTGCTGCTTAAGCAAAGCAAATAATAATAATAATAATAATAATAATAATAATAATAATAATAATAATAATAATAATAATAATAATAATAATAATAATAATAATAATAATAATAATAATAATAATAATAATAACAATAACAATAATAATAATAATAATAATAATAATAATAATAATAATAATAATAATAATAATAATAATAATAATAATAATAATAATAATAATAATAATAATAATAATAATAATAATAATAATAATAATAATAATAATTATAATAATAATAATTATAATAATAATGATGATGATAATATGAACTGACCTAATTAAAACTTGTAATGAGACTATCATAAAAATGTAATCAAGCACTAAATGCCTATCTATGTATAATACCTTTGGTGGCAATAAAAACGATGAAAAATAAAGTGACGATGAGGAACATTTTTATAAACTTGCAATAATTGCCCATCTGTGTACAGTATTAGTGTGCTCAATCAAAACAGATAAAAATAATAATTTTATGTGTCTCGTTTTTTTTCAATTGTGATGAACGTACAGCCACGAGGCATTCCCTCCAAACCATCACTCTTTATCTACTGACATTTCCTGTGCTCTCCTGGAGCTTGGTAATAATTATCTCTCTCTCTCCTGCCATTCTACTTGTCAAGAGATGTTGTTATCAACACAAGAGCAAATTTAGCAACACCGGAAATCATTGTGTACTGAAAAATAGATCTTCAGTATATATCATAAATTTTTTTTTTAATTATCTAAGACGAGAAGGCAACCATAAAACAATGTACTTCTAACATTACAACAACTCTGTCTTCCCTAGAATGCTTGGCGATATAAAGGAGAAGATAATGGCTTCCATCATGTAATAAGATTTGGCAACCCAGCGAGCTTAGTGCGAATGCCAATGAATGCGTGCGAACAAAGATGGACATGTATCTTTGGACGCTTGTGTTATTATTTCTACTATTGAAAACCAGGAGGGTGGCTACAGCTAAAACAGAATTATAAGCAAGGAATAATAATAATAATAATAATAATAATAATAATAATAATAATAATAATAATAATAATAATAATAATAATAATAATAATAATAATAATAATAATAATAATAATAACAATAATAATAATAATAATATGATAAAATGGATTCTAGGTTACCTGCCAGGCCTCGTTCTACTGCTCACATTATTTACACACTATGACACTGTATAAGCTCCTAAGAACACTCCTGTGATGGGGCGTGAAATTTAGTGAAACAATCCTCGAACATCCTGTCGAACCCTCAGTATACACCTGACTGTATTATAAGAGAGACAGTGTGGCATTTCTGCAGAGTTCTCGAAGATGGTTTTCTTCTGCATCCAATACAAATTTTACCTTCTGCTACTGAGCCTCTTCGTAGGTTCGGCCTTGGCAGCCATGAGTTTCGGCAGGGCGACAGTTAACCCAGGTAAGAAGATCTGATAATTTTTTTGTACTGCAAATATTAGTATTTTTTTTTCCAAAATTTAATCTGAAGGCATACGAAGGATAACTTTCAAGAAAATAACAAAATGGATTTACTTTGATGAAGAATATTTTGTGTACTGACCAAAATTGTGAAAATGATTTCAAAGAAATATATAAATATGCGAGTACATAAATAAGTAAATGCATATATATATATATATATATATATATATATATATATATATATATATATATATATATATATATATATATATATATATATATATATATATATATATATATATATATATATATATATATATATATATATATATATATATATATATATATATATATATATATATATATATATATATATATATATATATATATATATATATATATATATATATATATATATATATATATATATATATATATATATATATATATATATATATATATATATATATATATATATATATATATATATATATATATATATATATATATATATATATATATATATATATATATATATATATATATATATATATATATATATATATATATATATATATATATATATATATATATATATATATATATATAGATATATATATATATATATATATATATATATATATATATATATATATATATATATATATATATATATATATATATATATATATATATATATATATATATATATATATATATATATATATATATATATATATATATATATATATATATATATATATATATATATAATATATATATATATATATATATATATATATATATATATATATATATATATATATATATATATTCTTCTTCTTCCTCTATTTGTGTTCCCATTTTCATATGGGGTCGCATCTCTTCACTAGTCGTCTCCACTGGTTCCAGTCCATCACTTGCTCCTCCTCCAGCTGTCTCTCTCTGAGATCCTCCTTCAGTCGGTCCTTCCACCGTAGTTTAGGTCTTCCTCGTCTACGTCTGCCCTCCACGTCCATCTCCATCACTCTCACACCCACGTAGTCTTCATCTCTCCTCTTCACATGACCGAACCACTGTAATCTCCTCTCCTGCGCTTTCGCCGACGCCTCCACCACCTTCACTGTACCTCTGATCTGGTCATTTCGTATCCTGTCCTCCCTCGTCACCCCACACATCCACCTCAGCATTCTCATTTCTGCGACATCTATCTTCCTTTCTTGAGCCTTTTTCACAGGCCACGTCTCCGCACCGTACAGCAACGCTGGTCTCACAACTGACTTGTACACTTTTCCTTTCACTCTAGCACTGATTTTATTGTCACATAGCACCCCTGATGTTCTCTTCCAGCTGTTCCATGCTACCTGGATCCTATGATCAATCTCTCTCTCTAGGTCTCCATCCTTCGTTACGTAGGAGCCGAGGTATTTGAAGGCGTCCGCCTTTGGGAGCTTGTGGTCTTGCATGAACAGGTCGCCTCCTTGTGTCACATTGCACTCCAGGTACTCCGTTTTCTGTCTGCTCACCTTCAGTCCGTAATCCTCCAGCAAACCCCTCCATAGCTCCAACCTCTCTTGCAATTCTTCACGGCTCTCGGAGACCAAAACAATATCGTCTGCAAAGAGCATGCTCCATGGTGCCTCCTTTGTCACTTCCTCCACCATCACATCCATGAGAAGGTTAAATAGATAGGGGCTAAGAGCTGATCCCTGATGGAGTCCAACTTTCACCTGAAAAGGCTCTGTAGTGCCAACTGTACTTCTTACTCTTGTTGTGGCTTCCCTGTATATGTCCTGAACTATCTTGACATACTTCTCCTTCACTCCCTTCGACCTCATACTCCTCCACACCTCGCTTCTAGGGACCCGATCATAAGCTTTTTCCAGGTCAATAAACGCCATGTACAGCCCTCTTTGCTTATCTCTATATTTTTCCATTGTCTGCCTCATTGCGAATACTGCATCCATTGTTCCTCGACCTTTCATAAAACCAAACTGCTCACTACAAACTTCTGTCAAGGCACTACCAACTACACACCACAGAAGGTTAAAAGGAATCCAACCTTATAGCTTATATCTGCTATACTTAGGAATCAACGCATTCTAACTGAATGCCACTATGTTCATATTACAGATTCCCCAACCTCACTCGTGGCTTCATTTTAGCATTTAATTCAATTCCCAATCTCATTCTGGCCACGAAATAATCAAATAAGCACATTACATATGCGAAAACATGAATAATTTTTTACCCAGACCAGGACTCGAACCTAGGACTTATAATTACTAAGTCAAGGCGCTACCAACTACACACCACAGAAGGTTAAAAGGAATCCAACCTTATAGCTTACATCTGCTATACTTAGGAATGAACGCATTCTAACTAAATGCCACTATGTTCATATTACAGATTCCCCAACCTCACTCGTGGCTTCATTTTAGCATTTAATTCAATTCCCAATCTCATTCGGGCCACGAAATAACCACATAAGCACATTACATATGTGAAAACATGAATAATTTTTTACCCCAACCAGGACTCGAACCTAGGACTTATAATTACTAAGTCAAGGCGCTACCAACTACACACCACAGAAGGTTAAAAGGAATCCAACCTTATAGCTTATATCTGCTATACTTAGGAATGAACGCATTCTAACTGAATGCCACTATGTTCATATTACAGATTCCCCAACCTCACTCGTGGCTTCATTTTAGCATTTAATTCAATTCCCAATCTCATTCGGGCCACGAAATAACCAAATAAGCACATTACATATGTGAAAACATGAATAATTTTTTACCCCGACCAGGACTCGAACCTAGGACTTATAATTACTAAGTCAAGGCGCTACCAACTACACACCACAGAAGGTTAAAAGGAATCCAACTTTATAGCTTATATCTGCTATACTTAGGAATGAACGCATTCTAACTGAATGCCACTATGTTCATATTACAGATTCCCCAACCTCACTCGTGGCTTCATTTTAGCATTTAATTCAATTCCCAATCTCATTCGGGCCACGAAATACCCAAATAAGCACATTACATATGTGAAAACATGAATAATTTTTTACCCCGACCAGGACTCGAACCTAGGACTTATAATTACTAAGTCAAGGCGCTACCAACTACACACCACAGAAGGTTAAAAGGAATCCAACCTTATAGCTTATATCTGCTATACTTAGGAATGAACGCATTCTAACTGAATGCCACTATGTTCATATTTCAGATTCCCCAACCTCACTCGTGGCTTCATTTTAGCATTTAATTCAATTCCCAATCTCATTCGGGCCACGAAATAACCAAACAAGCACATTACATATGTGAAAACATGAATATTTTTTTATTAAATGCTAAAATGAAGCCACGAGTAAGGTTGGGGAATCTGTAATATGAACATAGTGGCATTCAGTTAGAATGCGTTCATTCCTAAGTATAGCAGATATAAGCTATAAGGTTGGATTCCTTTTAACCTTCTGTGGTGTGAAGTTGGTAGCGCCTTGACTTAGTAATTATAAGTCCTAGGTTCGAGTCCTGGTCGGGGTAAAAAAATTATTCATGTTTTCACATATGTAATGTGCTTATTTGGTTATGTCATGGCCCGAATGAGATTGGGAATTGAATTAAATGCTAAAATGAAGCCACGAGTGAGGTTGGGGAATCTGTAATATGAACATAGTGGCATTCAGTTAGAATGCGTTCATTCCTAAGTATAGCAGATATAAGCTATAAGGTTGGATTCCTTTTAACCTTCTGTGGTGTGTAGTTGGTAGCGCCTTGACTTAGTAATTATAAGTCCTAGGTTCGAGTCCTGGTCGGGGTAAAAATATTATTCATGTTTTCACATATGTAATGTGCTTATTTGGATATTTCGAGGCCCGAATGAGATTGGGAATTGAATTAAATGCTAAAATGAAGCCACGAGTGAGGTTGGGGAATCTGTAATATGAACATAGTGGCATTCAGTTAGAATGCGTTCATTCCTAAGTATAGCAGATATAAGCTATAAGGTTGGATTCCTTTTAACCTTCTGTGGTGTGTAGTTGGTAGCGCCTTGACTTAGTAATTATAAGTCCTAGGTTCGAGTCCTGGTCGGGGTAAAAAAAAATTATTCATGTTTTCACATATGTAATGTGCTTATTTGGTTATTTCTTGGCCCGAATGAGATTGGGAATTGAATTAAATGCTAAAATGAAGCCACGAGTGAGGTTGGGGAATCTGTAATATGAACATAGTGGCATTCAGCTAGAATGCGTTCATTCCTAAGTATAGCAGATATAAGCTATAAGGTTGGATTCCTTTTAAACTTCTGTGGTATGTAGTTGGTAGTGCCTTGACTTAGTAATTATAAGTCCTAGGTTCGAGTCCTGGTCGGGGAAAAATATATTCATGTTTTCACATATGTAATTTGCTTATTTGGTTATTTCGTGGCCCGAATGAGATTGGGAATTGAAATAAATGCTAAAATGAATCCACGAGTGAGGTTGGGGAATCTGTAATATGAACATAGTGGCATTCAGTTAGAATGCGTTCATTCCTAAGTATAGCAGATATAAGCTA
>JAXCGZ010004785.1:0-7500 GCA_037179515.1 Halocaridina rubra | reverse complement strand
TCCAGGAGCTGAATATGGAAAATGATGCCATGAAAACGTCCTTTGCTGATGCACTAAAGGGGAATGTGGCAGTAAAAGAGGCTGTAAAGGTGGTGGCACTGGAAAACATACAAACAGTTGACTATAAAGAGACAGTAATCAAAAAAATGAAAGACGTTGTGATGGAAAGGGCAAACCCACTCATCAGACAGGCACTTGATAAGGAGAAGACAGTGGTAATCTCAGGCATAAGTGAATCCCAGGAGCCAACATGGCAGGGGAGACTTGAAGAAAATAAAGCTAGGGTTGTAGACCTGATAAGAAAGCTTGGAGTAGTATGTGGTCCTGAGGATATTGTAAACATACACCAACTAGGTAAATATTCGAGGGAAGGAAAGCCGAGACCAACAAAAGTAACCTTTGAGAGAGGGGAGACATGTAGGGAAATATTGTTGAGAAAAAAAAGTCTAAAAGACCTTCAAGAATGCAAAGAAGTGTTCATTAGACGATACAGAACACAGGAAGAGATGGGAAAGATCAAAAACTTGTTGCAAGAGGCAAGAAGGTTAAATGATGAAAGAAATGAAGAAGAGAAGAAAAATTTTCGTTACGGAATACTTCCAGACAAAGGGGAGATAAAGAAGATAATGACAGAAGATCAGGGGATGGGGCCTCATTAAGATTGTTATACACAAATGCTGATGGATTAGCTGGTAAGGCAGTAGAATTAAAAGATAGGATTCACAACAGTAAGGCAGATATAGTAGCAATTACAGAGACTAAGTTGAGTGAGGACATAAACAGTGTCACAGTTTTTCCTAAGGGCTTCAGAATACTAAGGGTCGAAAGATCTGAGAGGACTGGTGGAGGGATAGCACTGCTCATAAGTGAGAGGATTCAAGTTGAAGAGATAAACTTGGCTATAGAAAGTGAGTTCAGGGAATTTCTTGTTGCTCGCATAAATACTGGGTCAGAGAGCATTATAATAACTTTGTATACAACCCACCAAGGAACCAAAATAGGCTTGAAATTTATGAGGAAAGTCATATAGGTACGATTGAAGTCATAAACTCAGTTGTTAACATGGCGCGGGAGAAAAAATGTAGGATTTTGATTATGGGAGACTTTAATCATAAAGAGATAGATTGGATAAATCTTGACCCACACAGTGGTGAGGACTCCTTTGGGGCAAGATTCCTAGATTGCGTACAAGGGAATTTCCTACACCAACATGTAATGGAACCAACAAGAGCCAGGGGTGGGGATGAGCCATCACTACTTGATCTGGTGTTCACAGATAATGTGTTGGATATTGAAAATATTGAGTATGAACCACCAATTGGAAAGAGTGACCACTGTGTGTTGTTGATGGAGTATATCATTGAAGACATTCTTCCTGAGAGTAGAGGCACTGAGGACATGAGGAGGAACTATCAGAAAGGAGATTACATCAAAATGAATGAGCTTTTTGCAGTTATTGACTGGAGAACCTTATTTTACAACAAATCTGTACAAGAAATGTATGACATCTTTTGTGAGAAATATGGGAAGATTGTAGATTGCTGCATACCTGTCACCAAAGTAGGTGTAATTCATGCCAGAGAGAAATGGTTCGATAATGGGTGTAAAAGAGCTAAGGAGTGGAGAGACAAATGCTGGAAAAGGCATAGGAGGAGAAAAAACATAAATGCCTGGCAAACCTACAAAAGAGCAAGAAATGACTACCTAAGTAAAAGGAGAGAGGCAGAGAAAGATTATGAGAGGGACATCACCAGGAAGGCGAAAGAAAATCCCAAGCTTTTCCACAGCTTTATCAGAGGAAAACTGAAGGTAAAAGAACAGGTTTTAAGGCTAAAGAGAGCGGATGGAAGCATCACTGAGACGGACGAAGAGATCTGCAAAGAATTGAACAAGGAGTTTCAGTCAGTATTTACAGTAGAAAATTCCCCACCCCCTCAGATTGCAGTGATAGAAGCTCAAGGGCCGGTATTAGAGAACATCAACCTTACAGCCACAGAGGTATGCAAAGCGCTGATGGATTTAGATGTTCATAAAGCTACAGGTCCTGATGACATATCCCCTCATGTGCTTAAAAAATGCGCAAACACAATATCAGTGGCACTAAGTATCATATTTAAGGAGTCATTGGAGTCGGGGGAGATTCCAAGATGCTGGAAACAAGCAAATGTGATACCTATCTTCAAAAAGGGAAGGAGGGATACGGCTCTGAACTATAGACCAGTTTCCTTGACCAGCATAGTTTGCAAAGTTATGGAGAAACTACTAAGGAAACATATCTCTCTTCACTTGGAATCCTTCAACTTTTTGTCAGTGAGGCAACATGGCTTCAGAGAAGGAAGATCAACAGTAACAAACTTATTAGAATTTTATGATGAGGTAAGCCAAATCTTACAGGAAAGAGAGGGCTGGGCAGATTGCATATTCCTAGACTTCCAGAAAGCGTTTGACACTGTTCCACATGGGAGACTTATTAGGAAGCTGCAATCAATGGCTAGAATAGGTGGAAATGTCTTGGAATGGATAAAAACTTACTTAGAAGGAAGGGAACAGAGGGTTAGAGTAAGACACTCAGTGTCTGAATGGAGAAGAGTTAGTAGTGGAGTTCCACAGGGTTCAGTTTTAGGGCCACTTTTGTTCCTTGTATATGTAAATGACCTACCAGAGTCTGTAAATTCATTCATGAATATGTTTGCAGATGATGCAAAGATTGTGAAGAAAGCAAAAAACGAGAACAATGGTAGAGAACTTCAGGAGGATCTAAATAATCTGCATGAGTGGTCAGAAAAGTGGCTAATGAAATTCAATACCTCAAAATGTAAGGTAATGAGAATGGGTACAAGTGCAAGAAGGCCCAAGCTTGACTACTCGGTGGCTGGAGTACAACTTCAGGAGACAGAAAATGAGAGAGATCTAGGAGTAAACATATTGGCAGATTTGTCTCCAGAAATACATATAAATGGCGTAGTAAGGGCAGCATATGCATTCTTATCAAATGTAAGGGTAGCCTTCAGGCACATGGACAAGGAAATGTTCAGAAATATTTATGTAACCTATGTGAGGCCAAAACTCGAATATGCAGCCCCCTTTTGGAATCCGCACTTGAAAAAGCACATAGCTAAGCTTGAAAAAGTTCAAAGACATGCCACAAAACTGGTGCCAGAAATACGCAATCTCGGTTATGATGAGAGGCTGAGGGAATTAGACTTGCCATCACTCGAAGCTAGAAGAGTAAGGGGGGATATGGTGACAGTCTTTAAATTCCTTCATGGTTATGATAGAGTGGATAGGGATCGATATTTCGATATGGCTGGCTCTAGAACTAGAGGTCATAGTTTGAAGCTTCGGAAGAAAACTTGTTTGCAGGATGTAAGGAAATACTTTTTCAGTGTAAGAGTAGTTGATAATTGGAATTCGCTAAGCGAGGAGGTAGTTAATGCTACCTCAATCCATAGTTTTAAGGACAGGTATGATAAGTATCACTAAGTCTAAAAATGGAACCGATCAGGAGACGGGAAGATACGAGCTTTGGGCTCTTTCCCGTAAGCACAATTAGGTAATCACAATTAGGTAATCACACACACACACCAGAGAGAAATGGTTCGATAATGGGTGTAAAAGAGCTAAGGAGTGGAGAGACAAATACTGGAAAAGGTATAGGAGGAGAAAAAACATAAATGCCTGGCAAACCTACAAAAGAGCAAGAAATGACTACCTAAGTAAAAGGAGAGAGGCAGAGAGAGATTATGAGAGGGACATCACCAGGAAGGCTAAAGAAAATCCCAAGCTTTTCCACAGCTTTATCAGAGGAAAACTGAAGGTAAAAAACAGGTTTTAAGGCTAAAGAGAGCGGATGGAAGCATCACTGAGACGGACAAAGAGATCTGCAAAGAATTGAACAAGGAGTTTCAGTCAGTATTTACAGTAGAAAATACCCCACCCCCTCAGATTGCAGTGATAGAAGCTCAAGGGCCGGTATTAGAGAACATCAACCTTACAGCCACAGAGGTATGCAAAGCGCTGATGGATTTATATGTTCATAAAGCTACAGGTCCTGATGACATATCCCCTCATGTGCTTAAAAAATGCGCAAACACAATATCAGTGGCACTAAGTATCATATTTAAGGAGTCACTGGAGTCGGGGGAGATTCCAAGATGCTGGAAACAAGCAAATGTGATACCTATCTTCAAAAAGGGAAGGAGGGATACGGCTCTGAACTATAGACCAGTTTCCTTGACCAGCATAGTTTGCAAAGTTATGGAGAAACTACTAAGGAAACATATCTCTCTTCACTTGGAATCCTTCAACTTTTTGTCAGTGAGGCAACATGGCTTCAGAGAAGGAAGATCAACAGTAACAAACTTATTAGAATTTTATGATGAGGTAAGCCAAATCTTACAGGAAAGAGAGGGCTGGGCAGATTGCATATTCCTAGACTTCCAGAAAGCGTTTGACACTGTTCCACATGGGAGACTTATTAGGAAGCTGCAATCAATGGCTAGAATAGGTGGAAATGTCTTGGAATGGATAAAAACTTACTTAGAAGGAAGGAAACAGAGGGTTAGAGTAAGACACTCAGTGTCTGAATGGAGAAGAGTTAGTAGTGGAGTTCTACAGGGTTCAGTTTTAGGGCCACTTTTGTTCCTTGTATATGTAAATGACCTACCAGAGTCTGTAAATTCATTCATGAATATGTTTGCAGATGATGCAAAGATTGTGAAGAAAGTAAAAAACGAGAACAATGGTAGAGAACTTCAGGAGGATCTAAATAATCTGCATGAGTGGTCAGAAAAGTGGCTAATGAAATTCAATACCTCAAAATGTAAGGTAATGAGAATGGGTACAAGTGCAAGAAGGCCCAAGCTTGACTACTCGGTGGCTGGAGTACAACTTCAAGAGACAGAAAATGAGAGAGATCTAGGAGTAAACATACTGGCAGATTTGTCTCCAGAAATACATATAAATGGCGTAGTAAGGGCAGCATATGCATTCTTATCAAATGTAAGGGTAGCCTTCAGGCACATGGACAAGGAAATGTTCAGAAATATTTATGTAACCTATGTGAGGCCAAAACTCGAATATGCAGCCCCCTTTTGGAATCCGCACTTGAAAAAGCATATAGCTAAGCTTGAAAAAGTTCAAAGACATGCCACGAAACTGGTGCCAGAAATACTCAATCTCGGTTATGATGAGAGGCTGAGGGAATTAGACTTGCCATCACTCGAAGCTAGAAGAGTAAGGGGGGATATGGTGACAGTCTTTAAATTCCTTCATGGTTATGATAGAGTGGATAGGGATCGATATTTCGATATGGCTGGCTCTAGAACTAGAGGTCATAGTTTGAAGCTTCGTAAGAAAACTTCTTTGCAGGATGTAAGGAAATACTTTTTCAGTGTAAGAGTAGTTGATAATTGGAATTCGCTAAGCGAGGAGGTAGTTAATGCTATCTCAATCCATAGTTTTAAGGACAAGTACGATAAGTATCACTAAGTCTAAAATGGAACCGATCAGGAGACGGGAAGATACGAGCTTTGGGCTCTTTCCCGTAAACACAATTAGGTAATCACAATTAGGTAATCACACACACACACACACATCACTCGAAGCTGGAAGAGTGAGGGGGGATATGGTGACAGTCTTTAAATTCCTTCATGGTTATGATAGAGTGGATAGGGATCGATATTTTGATATGGCTGGCTCTAGAACTAGAGGTCATAGTTTGAAGCTTCGTAAGAAAACTTCTTTGCAGGATGTAAGGAAATACTTTTTCAGTGTAAGAGTAGTTGATAATTGGAATTCGCTAAGCGAGGAGGTAGTTAATGCTATCTCAATCCATAGTTTTAAGGACAGGTATGATAAGTATCACTAAGTATAAAATGGAACCGATCAGGAGACGGGAAAATACGAGCTTTGGGCTCTTTCCCGTAAACACAATTAGGTAATCACAATTAGGTAATCACACTCACGTACAGCATATCGAGTATCGTAACTTGGCTGTATATGAGGGTAAGTGAAGACGGGAAAGGGCAAAAATTGTTCGAACAGACACCATTTCAAACTTTGTTTATTTACTCACTAAAAATGGTGAACTATTAATATAATCTGGGCGGGCTCCATGCTAAACCTTTACAGCACAACTGCGCTTCAAAGAGAGAGAGAGAGAGAGAGAGAGAGAGAGAGAGAGAGAGAGAGAGAGAGAGAGAGAGAGAGAGAGAGAGAGAGAGAGAGAGAGGAGAGAGAGAGAGAGAGAGAGAGAGAGAGAGAGTTATGTAAAAATCATTTAGTGTAGCCTATGCTGTCTATCCTCCTGGAGCCAAGAATCATGGTAACTGAAAAAGTCTTCATATACATGTGTACTTACATAAAGAGTTACCTACACAGTGTAAACGAATACGATAATGAGTCTAAAACATATATATATATATATATATATATATATATATATATATATATATATATATATATATATATATATATATATATATATATATATATATATATATATATATATATATATATATATATATATATATATATATATATAGATGTCGTATGACTTCTGTCATGCTGAAGCCAGCCCGCCATGCTGAAGCCAGAATCTGAAACTTGTAACAGCTCTTGAGGGGTAACGGTTAGTCGAGGCCACGGATATTCTATTACATGCCCTCACTTTTATTGAGTTTTTGTGCCGCCCATGTGTTCCCTTGGGACCACCAAGAGTTGTGGCTAGGCACCTGGAACTAACCGCTGGCGCCATGCACCCCCCCCAAGAGGCCTACAGGATTAGGGACCCTCGGTCCTCGAAAACACCACAAGTCGTGGAGAGAAACATGTGAGGCTAGGGTGAAATAGAATACTCTCCCCACTTGTTTTCTGCGGTGCAGCCGGTGTTTGTAGAGGGCGTCAAGGAGATATGTGACCGGACCCCTGAGGCTTGGCATCCGACATGGAGTACCCGAGGAGGGTGGGAAAGGCCGAGAGTTAGCCCTTTCCTAAACCGCACGAAACATGAACTTGTGTTTCGTACGCAGGTACACGCCCAGGAGAAATGCCCAATAACTCCTCCCCGGAAGTAGGTGGGATTCCACTTTGAACCTGGCGCTGATTAGCTGGACTAGATCTGACTGATTTCATTGGAGAATTGGATGTTAAGCCACGCCCTGCCCCTGGGGGTATTTAAAGAGCCACCCAGGGCAGAGACAGTTAGTTAGAATATTGCCAGGGGCACGAATAGATCATAGATTGTGATAGTCATAGGGTGGGGGCATAGGGGCATTGAGGCGTCGGATGTGTTGTACTCTAGAATAAATATAAGTAAAGGAACTACTGCTTGTCCATTCTTACCTTGTACCCATCAGGTACCTATATTTATAACCTAATAAACCACGCTACCATAATAATTAAAGTATATAAACGTAGGAGGAAATTCCCTACGTCAGTAGTGACAAACGGTGAGATAACCCAATCATCTTACAAAGTGTGAGTTCAAGTGGAGGTCCA
>JAXCGZ010004784.1:0-30870 GCA_037179515.1 Halocaridina rubra | reverse complement strand
AAGGAAGATTTTACTTGTAAATTTTAATAGTACACCCATATTTGAATACCCAATGTACGTTGGAAATAAAGTCTTATTATTATTATTATTATTATTATTATATTATTATTATTATTATTATTATTATTATTATTAACAGGCTCTATGGCCTCTTCACTCAACAACTTATTAACAGGCTTTATGGCCTCATCAATCAACTCTTGTGTAGTTGTAGGCAATAACTGTGTTCCTACTCGCATAGGCAATAACTGTGTTCCTACTCGCATAACAAGTTGGTTTTGCACATTACTGAATCCATGTTGAGTATCACGGGGAATATGGCCATACAACATGACACCACCCGGTGTTTCCATCAAACTATAGACATCCCACTTGTTAATACCACTAACAAACTGACTAAAATGTAAAGCACCAATAACAATGCAATGTTCTCAAGTACATCACTATCAATATCTTCAACGGCCAACTTGCGACCATTAGACTTTAACACATTTGCAGCCTCTGCTAGTTCTGAAGTGTGAATGCTAATTACCATATCATCAACTACGAGTAATTTAACTCTGGCTCTTCTTTTCCCCAATTTAATAACAACATTTACAACAGGAAAAATTCCTTTCTTTGTCTCAGAGCGAAATGCATCAATATCAAGAGACATTTCATCTACTAGGCTTAATTTAAGCCTTTCAGCTAATTCCCTAGTTATAAAGGAACACTGAGAACCTGTATCAAAGAATAACCTAGTGTTTACCAGCAAATTTCCCTTTGAGCTGCTTACTTTTCCACTTGCAGTAGTCAGAGCACATGCAGGTAAACTCGGCTTCACTATTTGCATTTGTACTGCATTCATAGTCATCACACCAACATGTTTCTTGTCCTTTTCTGAGTCAGAATGTTCTTGCTCATTGCTTGACTCATCTATTAATTTTGAACCATTTTCTGACTGCTCATTCAGAAATGTAGGTTCTTCAAACTTTCTACGAAAATTTGATTCTTGTTTGTAACACAAGACTGCATGATGACCATTTTTCTTACACTTATTACAGTTTAACTGAGTGTAGCAATTATTTGCATAATGCCCTGACATAGTACATCTCAGACATTTGTTACTGTCTCTCAATTTGTCTCTGCATTCATTTATGCTTACTACTTTATTGCACTGTTCAGACTTATGACCTTGCCAACCACAGAATACACATTCTGATTTACTATTTACTACCTTTGCAGTAGCACCATAACTACCTACACTCTTTTTAAAGGACTGGGTCTCATCTCTCTGTGAGGCTTAGATCTCTTCTTTTGTGTTATCTTTAGTGCTGCTGCGTTCTATATGACATATATATTTTCCCAATTTCTTCAAGAGGGTTTCAAATGTAGGATATTTTGTGTCTATTTTCATGCTAATTCAGTTCTCTATATCTTCTGGTAATTTCATTATCACAAGTTCTGAAAACACCCAATCAGTGTTCTCCATGTCTCTATTATTTTTCAGACTTCGAGTAATGGCTTCTACTTCCTGCTTGAACTTAAAAAGTAATGAATAATTAGAAGAGGGAGTTGGTATTTTTACCAATTTCCTCATTAAATTTCATACAATCCTGTCCTTGCTTGCATAAACAGCTTGTAGCTGTTGAATACAACTATAATAACTCTCACTAACAACAGGATATCCCTTTATGGTGTCTTTGGCATCTCCTTTATGGGCATTTCTCAAGATGGTAAACTTTGTCATAGTTGGCATAGAAGTAGTATGTACTAAACTATCAAACGTATCCCAAAACTCGTTCCATTCATCATAGTTTCCAGAGAACTGTGGTATTGTTATTTCAGGAAATTTAGGTGTGGGTTGTCCACTGGGGAGGCTTGAACTCTCGGAACTGGGAGCTATACTACTCTTCTTAGTTCCTAACTTATGAATCCGTTCTAGGACAGCTAAGCTAATATCATTTACTGTTCCAGCTAGATTGTAATTTTTGTTTAAGAGTGTGACACCGGGACAGGCAGAAACTGCCCTCATCAATAAAGGCCCGGCCACGAGAAAATACCGAGACGAAGGAAAAGAAAAAGGTTAAGGGCAAGGCAGAGATGAGGTAATGTCACACAAAGGAAAACGGCAGACAGAAAAAACAGTCAAAGTACAGAGGACCCAGAGATATGGAGGACTAGGTTCTGAGAAGACGATAGATCTGCTTTTTGAAGGATGAAAGGACATAAATAATTAGGAAAAACAGAAGGAGGGAGAGAGTTCCAGAGTCTGGAGGTAGATGGGAAGAAGCAGTCACTGCACCGACCAATCCGCGAGATACAAATCTCCACACAGTACCTGTGAGATGAGGCCGCTTGGCGAGTGTTGCGCGGCCTCAGCAGTGGAGGAGGGATGCAACTCGCCAACTCATCAGAGCAGCGGTGGAAGTAGTAGCGATAGAAAAGCAAAACAGAAGATACCTTATGGCGAAGAGAGAGAGAATCCAGGCTAGAAGTAAGAGAAGGATCATTAATGAGTCTGACTGCCTTAGATTCAACCCTATCGAGAAGATAGGTAAAGGAAGAAGCACCCCAGATGTGTGATCAGTATTCTAAGCAGGGGCGGAGAAGACCTTTGTAAATTTTAAGTAACTGCAAAGAGGAAAAGTAATGACGAAAATGAAACAAAACCCCCAATTTTTTGGATGAAGATTTAGAAATTTGGATAATGTGATTCCTCCAAGACAAGTTAGAGGCTATATGGATTCCTAATATGTTGATAGACTTAAGAGGGGAAATTTCATTAGCTTTGAAGACAATAGAGTTATCAGGAGACAAAGAAGATAAAGAGATAGCTAGAAACTACGTCTTGGAGGCATTGAATTTAACTAAATTTTGAGTGCCCCACTCAGATACTCTCTGCAAATCAGTGTTAAGAGTAGAAGAAAGAGTGATACGAGATTGATTACAAGTAACAGATGAAGGTTGTGAAGAAAAGGCAGAGGAAAAGTGAAGGGTAAAATCATTAGCAAAGGCATGAAGAAGAGAGGAAGATGGGGACTGAAGAAGATCATTGATGAAGAGAAGGAAGAGAGTAGGTGAAAGAACAGAGCCCTGTGGAACACCACTGGTAAAAGAGAAAGGGCTAGATTTCGCACCATCAACAACTACAGATATAGAACGGTCAGTAAGAAAACTGGAAATCAGAGAACAGAAAGAAGGGGTAAAGCCATAGGCAGGGAGTTTGGCCAACAGAGCCTTGTGCTAGATTCTTGTCAAAAGACTTAGAGATATAAAGGGCAATGCCAAAGGATTCCCCATAGTTCCTCAGAGAAGATTACCATACATGAGTAAGATAGGACAGGAGATCACCAGTGGATCTTGCCTTGCGGAAGCCGTACTGGTGATCGGAGATAGTGAGTTAGATTCAAGGCGTTTCAAGAAGTGAGCATTGAGCAAAGTTTCGAAAACTTTAGCAAAAGAGGAGGTTAGGGCAACAAGTCGGTAGTTAGAAGGAATAGAGCGGTCACCCTTCTTAGGAACAGGTTGAACTACAGCATGCTTCCAAGATGAAGGATAGATACTGGTTGATAGAATGAGGTGAAAAAGACGGCAAAGCAAGGGAGCCAGTTCATCTGCAAACTCCTTAAGGAAGCTTGCAGGGATACCATCGAGATCAGATGCCTTGTTCGTCTTTAGCGAATGAAGAACCTTATGAACTTTGCATGAAGAAAGGAGAAGGGAGGGCATAGGGTTAGAGAGGGGAAAAGACTGATGAACAGGTGCACTGAAATCGTTGATAGAAGAGTTGGCAGAAAAATGAGAGCCAAAGAGAGTGGCTTTGTTGGTGGGCGAACAAGCTATAGAACCATCAGAACGAATGAGAGGGGGAAAGCTTGAGTTACAGAAGTTTTTGGAGAGTTTTTAGGCTAAGGACCAGAAGCATTTGTCAGTGTGAGAGGAGTTAAGGTCATCAACTTTCCTTCTTATAAAGGAAGCCTTAGACCTTCGAATCTGAGCAGTACAGTGATTCCTCGCTATAATAAAAGCAGAGCGAGTTAGATCGGAAGGAGAGGCTTGGTAAGATCGGTGAGACTGATTCCTAGTCTGGATAGCCATGGAGCAGGCACGGTCAAACCAAGGTTTAGGGGGAGAGAAAGTTTTTGTAGAAGAGGGGATGTATGTCTCCATTCCCGCGGTCATGATCTCAACAACTTTTAGAGCGACCTTATCAGGGTTGTGGGACCGAAAGCAGTAGTCATCCCATGTGAAGTCAAAGAGAAAGTTATGCAAATTTTCATGTTGGGTATGCTTGAAGTGCCAAAGGAGGTGCTGAGCAGGAGGGCTTGGTGGTGGGGGAGGGAAAGTGGAAGAGACTGATATCATAGAGTGGTCAGATTTACCAAGAGGGGAAAGCAAAGAATAAGGGTAGTTTGAAGGGTTAGAAGTAAAAAATTGGTCAAGAGTGTTTGCAGCATGTTTGTGATGATCAGGAACGCGAGTAGGATGCTTGATAATTTGCTCCAGATCGTGAGTAATAGAGAAAGCAAGGGCCTTGCTTCCACCCACATCAGTGTGAGAAGAATGAAGCCACTCACTGTGGTGTACATTGAAATCTCCAATGTAGAGAACTTCGGCAAGTGGGTGAGAAGATAGCAAGGACTCATGGCACGAGGATAGATATTCAAAGAAAGACACAAACTGGGTGGAGTTTGGAGAACAGTAGCAGAAGCAAAGGAAGATAGTGGTAGTGGAGAGATAGACATTTAGCCAGAGAACATCAAAGTCAGGAGATTCAAGGTCCATGAGCCTCACAGTAAGAGTGTTAGTGTTGCAGTATGCACAGACCCCACCTTTGGAACAAAAACGAGTATACAGATTATAGTGAGAGATTTGAAATGGGTCAGTGGAAGCATGTATAGACAGCTGGGTTTCAGATAGGAGGAGGAGGTTAGGGAGGAAAGTACCCAAGTGCTGTTCCACAGATGAAAGATTAGAGTTCAGCCCACGAATGTTAGAGTAGTGAAGAGTGAAAGAAGCAGAACTATTGGGAGGTGCAAGGTTAAGACCAGAACCATTACTACCACCAGGCGTGTCTGCCCTCAAGCCAATAGTGGAGTCAACACGATCCCCGGAGATTCTTCGCACCCCTCTATGCCGGGTACTGGGGGTCATTAGTTGTGAACCTTCCATAAATAATAACAAATGAGGAAAAAGAAAGTAAAAGAGACAGGTGTGGGGAATGTTGTGTCATGATCTGTATCCTCCTCTTCAGAATCCCCTCTAAGGGGCTTATCCTCGATATATTCTTCATATTTCCTATCATATCTTCCAAATATTTCTGTTAGTTTTTGATGACATCTTTCTAAATAAGTAACAACAATTGTGTCATTATCTTTGGCAAGATTTGTTTGACACTGAACACAATCACGTTGAACCAATTCCCGATGACGTTGTAATGCCTCAGGTTTAACCGACATATTGAGAAAGCAAATAGAACATAAGAGAATAACAAACAAATAGTTAATGCAATTTTATCATCAAAGAATCCACGATCTTCTTTATGCATCCACAATGCAACAAACATTCACACTGTAAAGAGTATCATAAAGCAATCTTCCAAAATTTCAAGATAATAACACAGTTATTCAATTTCGTCAATTATGACACCAATCCTCAAAGTGTAAAACACACTATTCATCGACTAAGCGACAGGCTAAGTCAGGAACAGTAAATGGAAAGTGTAATGTAAACCACACTGTTCCTCTAATAAACGACACTATGCACCCAGCAGTAGGTGGCTCACTACTTTTCGTTTATTGACGTAAACAAAGGAATCAATACGACATTATAGACATCGTTAAATGGGAAATATGTAAACACACAAATCCCTAAAAACCACTGTTCACCCAACCAAAATTGGGTACTAATTTCCAAATTACTTAGTGGACGCTCAACTACGAAAGTATATTTCGTTTCCACAAAGAGAGAACCACTTTATCCACGCGGAAAAAAGATACTCTTATTTATTTTAACAACCGCTTAAATTTCAGTGCTATATTCGTAATATTCATGCAAATACATGCGATGCCCCTCCTTTTTTTCGGCTGGAATATGGACAATTCTAACCATAGAGTTTTACAATAACTTATTACAAAGCGGGAGTTTATCTAAAATGTACACTATTTTCACCATTACCACACCAATTCTCATCCTGTTCGAAGGACCAAAAGCTGTGGAGGATTTCATATGTGTTATTACCCTTTGATCTTATAACCCCCTAAATTCGGAAATCCTGACACGGCTTCGGTAGAGGCCTACATGTGATCTCAAAATTAAAATCCTCTGCCAATAAAATATAATTAATATTACATGCATAGAAATACATGCAAATATATAATAAGGGGGTTTGTGAACTGTTGATATGTGAATGATTAAATAAACTCTCCTCACCTTAAATTGAAAAATCCTCATACAGAATAATAAATTTTACAATATATATTCTTCCTACGAATGCTCTACTAAAATGAGCTCATTCTGTCCCTCACACGCAGTCATAAATATTGTTAGAAATAAGTTAATCTGTACTCATCTATCCGGAAAACCCAAATGTCGTCAGCAATCATGGGACTCCGAGTCAAACTTGAATATCTTCTGATTCACGTATCTTTACCACATACTTTTGCTTGAGTGTCTCGTAGTGCCTCACGAGAGCAACTAATTACTCATTAACAAACTTGTAAGTACTGTCAATAAACACAGTAAACATGAGTGCCTCGTATCATCTCACGACAGCAACTGAGAATAAACTCACAAATGAAACAAATGACAAACTCTGTCGTTCACATTTTTCATAATCATTAGAAAAAAATTTCACAATGACATTAAATATATCGTTCATTCAGCACAAGAAAAATCATGTTCTAAACACGTGGACAATTATAATTGCAAAGAACTCTCTGTTTACACAAAGTAATCAACATTATCATGACGCGGTAAAAGATTAATTGGCAGAAAGCCTACCAAAGCAGATTTCGCTCTCGACTTCGGAGCTATACATACACTATGCATAAAAATACTTGTACATACTTCATATAAATGAATACGCATACATAAAATGTCTGTAAATCTACATACATGAGCTTAAACTACAATAAACAAAACTATCATGCAAAACAACACTTACATAATGTACGTAGAAATAAACTGTCTTGAAATATATTCAAGACATCAGCCATGCTATGTCCTCTACTACAATGCACCCATTTTTAGCATATGCTACTTTCATACCCCTTACTTTTACCAGATCTCCACTTTGTACTCTTTCCAAAACATCCCGAATCATCAGCACAGTTTCCCCTCTGGCTTCATCCTCCCATCTTGTATATTCTGCTTGTCTCAATGTAACTGCAAGCCATCTAGCAACAGGATAGCGTCCCACTAACTTTTCACACGCAGAGAAAAGCTCTCTCCTACTATATTTTTCCTTAGCTTCTGGAATCTGATTACCTTTTCTAAAAACAAGATTAACCTCTGCATATCTCTTCAAGTTCACACAAAAAACTCTGTCCCTCCATCAATTGGCTCTGGTTGCTTAGTAATCAGCCCAAACCTGGCCATATACTCTACTACTTCAGACAATGTTAACTCAGGTTCATAAACCACTATATTGTCAATATATGAATTCGTACTATCCTTTATCACTTTCATTTCCTTCAAGAATATCTTGAGAATTACTGTCATTATTCAGGGTGCAGAACCCAACCTTGCTAAGCAATAGGTTTTTCTCCATATTTCACTAGCTGGTACTTCCATTCTTCTTCCACCATGCCCTTTGTGTTTCACCACATACATTATTGAAATCGTTGCTAGTATGTCACCTCACGTATGTATTAAGCTTGCAGAAATCCAACACTGTTCAAGCCTTATCTTTTGTCAGCTGAACTACTGCAACTAATGGCAACACTCCACTCTCCACCTCCTCCCCCCCAAAGGCTTTAAGATACCCTCATCAATCCACTGCTTAAATTATTTGTTGAACACTTCCTCTCAAACGGTATGCTCATAACAACTAATACAGTTTTTCAACACTGGCCTGGCCTTTCAAAATCCATTCTGCTACACACTTCTTACCATCAAATACTACAACAAAATCCTTGCCCTCAATTTTGCATGGCACAGCCCCCTTCTCTGTACCTTTCTTTGCCACATCTTTATGTGACTTGATTTCCTCTTTGACTAGACAAAGTGTATTTGGGTGCTCCACCCCGTAGATGGTTTATTAAGGCCGTCCTCTTCCACCCAGGCGAATTTTGTTTCAACAACCTCAATTGCCTTGTCAGGTCTTCCGTATTTCCCCACTGCCACCATGCATTGAGCCTCTACCCTCTTAGCACTTGTAAAGACTTCACCTTTCCCAATCTTCACTCCTTCATACATATATGTCACTTCACCTAAATGAATGATTACATTCACCCCATTATTACCTCAAGGCCATCATTAGCTGTATTAAGAACAAGGGCCCCAACTCGCAAATGAATGACCTGTACTATCAACTCCATCTACGGTACCCTCACACCTAATTTCTCTTCCATCAATATTCACCAAACTCCTTTCATCTCCCTCATAACTCTTTTCAGCTAATCGGGCAGCCATCACAGTGGTTGAATAACTAGAATCCACTAGTGTCCTAGCCTTTCTTCCAACTACCAAAACCTACACCCCTGGCAAATGCTTAGGAGGGTCTTTACTGAACTATGGGGTTACCGTGACCTCTGGTGTGATAGCCCCATTTGGTCGATTCCTTGATCACAGCAGTTAGCTGTATGTCCTGTCTGTCCCCATAAGTAACAAATAAAGACTCATTTTGGCTCTACACTCTCTTGGCATGCAATTACCTAATTGTGCTTAAGGGAAAGATCCCAATGTTTGTAACTCCCTGTCTCCTGTTTGGTTCCATTTTTGTTCTTAGTGATACTCTTCATACTTGTCCTTAAATCTTTGGATTGAGTTAGCATTAACTACCTCCTCGCTAAGCGAATTCGAATCATCAACTACTCTTACACTAAAAAAGTACTTCCTTACATCCTGCAAAGAAATTTTCTTCCAAAGCTTCAGATTATAACCTCTAGTTCTAGTGTCATCCACATCAAAATATCAATCCCAGTCCAATTTGTTATAACCATGAAGGAATTTAAAAACTGTCAACATATCCCCCCTCATTTATCTAGCTTTGAGTGATGGTAAGTCTAATTCCCTCAGCCTTTCCTCATAACTGAGATTGCGTATTTCTGGCACCAGTTTCCTGACATGCCTTTGAGCTTTTTCCAGCTTAACCAAGTACTTTTCAAACGTGGATCCCAAAAGGGGGCTGCATATTCAAGCTTTGGCCTCACATAGGTTACAAAAATATTTCTGAATATTTCCTTGTCCATGTGCCTGAAGGCTACCATTACAATTGCTAAGAAAGCATATTCTGCCCTTTCTATGCCATCTATATAGATTTTTGGAGACAAATCTGCCAGTATTTTTACTCCTAGATCTCTCAATCTCTGTGATTACCTAATTGTGATTACCTAATTGTGTTTACGGGATAGAGCCCAAAGCTCGTATCTTCCCGTCTCCTGATCGGTTCCATTTTAGACTTAGTGATACTTATCATACCTGTCCTTAAAACTATGGATTGAGATAGCATTAACTACCTCCTCGCTTAGCCAATTCCAATTATCAACTACTCTTACACAGAAAAAGTATTTCCTTACATCCTGCAAAGAAGTTTTCTTACGAAGCTTCAAACTATGACCTCTAGTTCTAGAGCCAGCCATATCGAAATATCGATCCCTATCCACTCTATCATAACCATGAAGGAATTTAAAGACTGTCACCATATCCCCCCTCACTCTTCTAGCTTCGAGTGATGGTAAGTCTAATTCCCTCAGCCTCTCATCATAACTGAGATTGCGTATTTCTGGCACCAGTTTCGTGGCATGTCTTTGAACTTTTTCAAGCTTAGTTATGTTCTTTTTCAAGTGCGGATTCCAAAAGGGGGCTGCATATTCGACTTTTGGCCTCACATAGGTTACATAAATATTTCTGAACATTTCCTTGTCCATGTGCCTGAAGGCTACCCTTACATTTGATAAGAATGCATATGCTGCCCTTACTATGCCATTTATATGTATTTCTGGAGACAAATCTGCCAGTATGTTTACTCCTAGGTCTCTCTCATTTTCTGTCTCTTGAAGTTGTACTCCAGCCACCGAGTAGTCAAGCTTGGGCCTTCTTGCACTTGTACCCATTCTCATTACCTTACATTTTGAAGTATAGAATTCATTAGCCACTTTTCTGACCACTCATGCAGATTATTTAGATCCTCCTGAAGTTCTCTACCATTGTTCTCGTTTTTTACTTTCTTCACAATCTTTGCATCATCTGCAAACATATTCATGAATGAATTTACAGACTCTGGTAGGTCATTTACATATACAAGGAACAAAAGTGGCCCTAAAACTGAACCCTGTGGAACTCCACTACTAACTCTTCTCCATTCAGACACTGAGTGTCTTACTCTAACCCTCTGTTCCCTTCCTTCTAAGTAAGTTTTTATCCATTCCAAAACATTTCCACCTATTCTAGCCATTGAGTGCAGCTTCCTAATAAGTCTCCCATGTGGAACAGTGTCAAACGCTTTCTGGAAGTCTAGGAATATGCAATCTGCCCAGCCCTCTCTTTCCTGTAAGATTTGGCTTACCTCATCATAAAATTCTAATAAGTTTGTTACTGTTGATCTACCTTCTCTGAAGCCATGTTGCCCCACTGACAAAAAGTTGAAGGATTCCAAGTGAAGAGAGATATGTTTCCTTAGTAGTTTCTCCATAAGTTTGCAAACTATGCTGGTCAAGGAAACTGGTCTATAGTTCAGAGCCGTATCCCTCCTTCCCTTTTTGAAGATAGGTATCACATTTGCTTGTTTCCAGCATCTTGGAATCTCCCCCGACTCCAGTGACTCCTTAAATATGATACTTAGTGCCACTGATATTGTGTTTGCGCATTTTTTAAGCACATGAGGGGATATGTCATCAGGACCTGTAGCTTTATGAACATCTAAATCCATCAGCGCTTTGCATACCTCTGTGGCTGTAAGGTTGATGTTTTCTAATACCGGCCCTTGAGCTTCTATTTTTCATGCCCGTGTGCTCCTGCTATTGAGAATTTAAGCTTGGGCCTTCTCGCACTTGTACCCATTCTCATTACCTTACATTTAGAAGTATTGAATTTCATTAGCCACTTCTCGGATCACTCATACAGACTATTTAGGTCTTCCTGAAGTTCTCTACCATTGTTCTCATCTCTTACTTTCTTCATAATCTTTGCATCATCTGGAAAAATATTCATAAATGAATTTACAGACTCGTAGGTCATTTACATATACAAGTAACAAAAGTGGTCCCATAGCTGAAACCTGTGGAACTCCACTACTAAGTCTTCTCCATTCAGACGCTGAGTGCCTTACTCTAACCCTTCGCTCCCTTGCTTCTAAGTAAGTTTTTATCCATTCCAAGACATTTCCACCTACTCTCCCCTTTACTAGCAGCTTCTTAACAAGTCTCCCGTGTGGGACCGTATCAAATGCCTTCTGGAAGTCTAGGAATATGGAATCTGCCCAGCCCTCTCTTTCCTGAAAGATTCGGCTTACCTCATCATAAAATTCTAATAAGTTTGTTACTGTTGATCTAGCAAATGAAAAGAGTACCTCAGAAAGTTATGAAAATATTACGGAGTTGAAAGACAAAGCAGATAACTTTAATAACTATTTTGCTAACGTTGGCAAAAATACACATGAAAAAACTCAAGAAAACATCAACTCAGTGAATATGAGTAATTGCTTAAATGACAATTCTTCCAATGAAAATACAAGAGAGTACTTCAAGATAAATCCTATCGATTGTGCTACCCTAATTCTTACCATAAAGAGCCTAAGAAACTCTGGCTCTTATGGTTCAGATGGTATACCATTTCAGTTCATCAAAGATGCTCTACCCATGATTGCATCCTATATTCTAACTATTATGAACACTTCCATTGTTACTAAAAAGTTTCCTGACTCTTGGAAAATATCACATGTAATACCTCTGCATAAAAAGGGGGACAGAGAAGATGTGACAAACTATCGTCCCATTTCCCTGCTACCCATTTTCTCTAAAATATTAGAAAAAATTGTTGCATGCCAACTTATGTCATATTTTGAATCAAATAGACTACTAACGATTAACCAACATGGTTTCAGACCAAAACTCTCGACGGAAACTGCACTGCTTAAAGTTACGAATAGTATATATAATAATATAGATATGAAAAAAATATCTTTGCTTATATTATTAGACTTATCAAAAGCCTTCGACAGTGTAAACCATGAAATACTTTTAAGTAAATGTATTAACTTAAATATTGATCCAAGCTGGTTTAGCGAGTATCTATCTAATCGTAAACAGTCCATACGTCTTAACAACATTATCTCTGTGCCAAAAAATGTATCATTTGGTGTTCCACAGGGATCAGTACTTGGTCCCATCCTCTTCTCCATTTACGTAAATGATCTATCTTCTTTCATTTCTGACTGTCTAGTCGTACAATATTTAGATGACACTCAACTACTCCTTAGTGGTGATATTAATAATCTCCCAGAGCTAACTTTAAGAGCAGAAAACACTCTGTCAAAAATTAAAACCTATTTCCAAGAAATTGGGCTGTTAATTAACGAAAGTAAAACACAGTGCATATTTATTGGTTCAAGGTTCCACATAGCACAAATTCCAGAAAACACAACAATTAATTTTTGCGACAATATTATCACACCTAGCAAAACAGTCAAAAACCTAGGAATTCACTTTGATAACCACATGTTGTTTGATTCCCACATAGATAAAGTATGCAAAAAGGTTACAGGAACATTAATGTACTTATCACGTATAAAAGACAATTTTGAGACTACCACTCGAATAACTATTGTTAAGTCTCTAGCCCTAAGTCACATTAATTACTGCACAACTGTTTGGGGAGCTACCACGAAGACTCAGATAAACAGAATACAGAAGCTTATTAATTTTGCAGCTCGAGTTGCCCTGGGAGGAATAAGAAAATATGACCACATCACACCAGCTCTCAATAAACTTGGGTGGCTGCGTTCAGAAAATAAGGTCGCTTATGCTATTTATGTTTTTGTATTCAAAATTTTGGACCATCATTATCCTAGCTGGCTATTTGATTTAAAAACAGTCAGGGATATAAGGGGAACCAACACAAGACAGAGCAGTGAGCTCTTTATTCACAGAACAAACACAGAAGCAGGTTCAAAGATGATCACTATCAAAGGGCCAACACTCTGGAATACTATTCCAGAGCATCTTAAAAATGCATCCTCCTTCACAGATTTCAAAGGCAAACTATATAATTTTCTTTTGGACAAATAGTTGCTGCTCATTAAGAACTAATTATTCTCATTGTAAGGAAACAAATATGGAAATGATGCCGATAATAACGATCCTGTATCTAGTGGCATACTTACTACTTTATTATTAACATTATTGTTAACATATTTATTACAGCATTATTATTTTCTATGAAAGCTACATTTAATTTAACTATATGTCTAACCCTCTTATTTATTAGTTTAATTACATGCCTACTTATTAGTTACTATTAATGTTGAATAACCATTGTACAAAATGGAAATAAATGTTTGTTTGTTTGTTCTCTGAAGCCATGTTACAAAAAGTTGAAGGATTCCAAGTGAAGAGAGATATGTTTCCTCAGTAGTTTCTCCATAACTTTGCAATCTATGCTGGTCAAGGAAACTGGTCTATAGTTTAGAGCTGTATCCCTCCTTCCCTTTTTGAAGGTAGGTACCATGTTTGATTGTTTCCAGCATCTGGGAATCTCCCCAGATTCCACCAACCTTTCAAATATGATGGAAGCATCACTGAGACGGATGAAGAGATCTGCAAAGAATTGAACAAGGAGTTTTAGTCAGTATTTACAGTAGAAAATACCCAACCCCCTCAGATTGCAGAGATAGAAGCTCAAGGGCTGGTATTAGAGAACATCAACCTTACAGCCACAGAGGTATGCAAAGTGCTGATGGATTTAGATGTTCATAAAGCTACAGGTCCTGATGACATATCCCCTCATGTACTTAAAAAATGCGCAAATTCAATATCAGTGGCACTGGGTATCATATTTAAAAAGTCACTGGAGTCAGGGGAGATTCCAAGATGCTGGAAACAAGCAAATGTGATATCTATCTTCAAAAAGGGAAGGAGGGATACGGCTCTGAACTATAGACCAGTTTCCTTGACCAGCATAGTTTGCAAAGTTATGGAGAAACTACTAAGGAAACATATCTCTCTTCACTTGGAATCCTTCAACATTTTGTCAGTGAGGCAACATGGCTTCAGAGAAGGTAGATCAACAGTAACAAACTTATTAGAATTTTATGATGAGGTAAGCTGAATCTTACAGGAAAGAGAGGGCTGGGCATATTGCAGATTCCTAGACTTCCAGAAAGCGTTTGACACTGTTCCACATGGGAGTCTTATTAGGAAGCTGCAAGTAATGGCTAGAATAGATGGAAATGTCTTGGCATGGATAAAAACTTACTTAGAAGGAAGGGAACAGAGGGTTAGAGTAAGACACTCAGTGTCTGAATGGAGAAGAGTTAGTAGTGGAGTTCCACAGGGTTCAGTTTTAGGGCCACTTTTGTTCCTTGTATATGTAAATGACCTGCCAGAGTCTGTAAATTCATTCATGAATATGTTTGCAGATGATGCAAAGATTGTGAAGAAAGTAATAATTGAGAACAATGGTAGAGAACTTCAGGAAGACCTAAATAGTCTGCATGAGTGGTCAGAAGAGTGGCTAATGAAATTCAATACTTCAGAATGTAAGGTAATGAGAATGAGTACAAGTGCAAGAAGGCCCAAGCTTGACTACTCGGTGGCTGGAGTACAACTTCAAGAGACAGAAAATGAGAGAGATCTAGGAGTAGACATACTGGCAGATTTGTCTCCAGAAATACATATAAATGGCATAGTAAGGGCAGCATATGCATTCTTATCAAATGTAAGGGTAGTCTTCAGGCACATGGACAGGGAAATGTTCAGAAATATTTATGTAACCTATGTGAGGCCCAAACGCGAATATGCAGCCCCATTTTCGAATCCACACTTGAAAAAGCAAATAGCTAAGCTTGAAAAAGTTCAAAGACATGCCACGAAACTGGTGTCAGAAATACGCAATCTCAGTTAAGATGAGAGGCTGAGGGAATTAGACTTACCATCACCTGAAGCTAGAAGACTGAGGGGGGATATGGTGACAGTCTTTAAATTCCTTCATGGTTATGATAGAGTGGATAGGGATCGATATTTTGATATGGCTGGCTCTAGAACTAGAGGTCATAGTTTGAAGCTTCGTAAGAAAACTTCTTTGCAGGATGTAAGGAAATACTTTTTCAGTGTAAGTGTAGTTGATAATTGGAATTGGCTAAGCGAAGAGGTAGTTAATGCTATCTCAATCCATAGTTTTAAGGACACTTATGATATATCACTAAGTATAAAATGGAACTGATCAGGAGGCGGGAAGATACGAGTTTTGGGCTCTTTCCCGTAAACACAATTAGGTAAGTACAATTAGGTATTTACACGGTACTAGTACTAGAAAAACGAAAAAAGCAGCTGGAAGGGGAAAAGAGTGAACTAAAAACCAGAATTTCTAAACAAGAAGATATTAACAAACAGCTGAATGCCAACCTGAATGAATTAAATGTTATTTTACTGCTCTCTTCTGAGAGAGACAAGATTGCAGCTTGGAATGTCCAGATTAAGGAAAACATCGAACAGTTTAGAAACGAATTTCAGGAGCTGAATAAGGAATATGATGTCAATAAAAATTTCCTCTGCTGACGCACTAAAGGGAAATGTGGCAGTAAAAGAAGCTGTGAAGAAGGTGGCACTGGAAAACATACAAATGGTTGACTATAATAAAACAGTAATTGAAAAAATTAAAGATGTTGTGATGGAAAGGGCAAAGCCACAGGCACTTGATTAAGAGAAGACAGTGGTAATCTCAGGCATAAGCTAATCCCAGGAGCCAACATGGCAGGGAGAGTTGAAAAAAATAAAGATAGGGTTTTAGACCTGATAAGAAAGCTTGGAGTAGTTTGTGATCCTGAGAATATTGTAAGCATTCGCCACCTAGGTACATATTGTAGGGAGGGAAAGCAAAGACCAACAAAAGTAACCTTTAAGAGAGGGGATACATGTAGAGAAATATTGGTGAGGAAAATAAGCCTAAAAGACGTTCAAGAATTCAAAAAAGTGTTTATTAGATGATACAGAACACAGGAAGAGATGGAAAGGATCAAAAACTTGTTGCAAGAGGATAGAAGGTTAAATGAGGAAAGAAATGAAGAAGAGAAGAAAAATTTTCATTTCAGAGCTCCTCCAGACAAAGGGGAGATAAAGAAGATAATTATAGAAGATCAGGAGATGGAGCCTCATTAAGACTGCTACACGCAAATGCTGATGGATTAGCTGGTAAGACAGTAGAATTAAAAGATAGGATTTAAAACAGTAAGGCAGATAGAGTAGCAGTTACACAGACTAAGTTGAGTGAGAACATAAACAGTGTCACAGTTTTTTCTTAGGGCTTCAAAATGTTAAGGGTTGAAAGATCTGAGAGGACTGTTGGAGGGATAACACTGCTCATAAGTAAAATGATTCAGGTTGAAGAAATAAACATTGCTAAGTGAGTTCAAGGATTTTTGTATTGCTCGCATAAATACTGGGTCAGAGAGGATTATAATAATTGTTGTATATAACCCACCAAGGAACCAACATAGGCTAAAAGTTTATGAGGAAGTTATATAGGTACTATTGAAGTCATCAATTCAGTTGTTAACATTGCACTGGAGAGAAAATGTATGATTTTGATTATGGGAGATTTTAATCATAAAGAGATAGATTGGATAAATCTTGACCCACACAGTGGTGAGGACTCATTCACAGCAAAATTTTTAGATTGCGTGCAAGGGAATTTCCTACACCAACATGCACTAGAACCAACAAGGGCCAGGGGTGGGGATGAGCCATCACTACTTGATTTAGTAATTACAGCTAACATAATGGATATTGAATAAATTGAGTATGAACCACCAATTGGAAAAAGTGACTACTGTGTGTTGTTGATGGAGTGATTACGTAATTGTGATTACCTAATTGTGTTTACGGGAAAGACCCAAAGCTTGTATCTTCCCGTCTCCTGATCGGTTCCATTTTGTATTTAGTGATACTTATCATACATGTTCTTAAAAACTATTGATTGAGATAGCATTAACTACCTCCTCGCTTAGCCAATTCCAATTATAAACTACTCTTACACCGAAAAAGTATTTCCTTACATCCTGCAAAGAAGTTTTCTTACGAAGCTTCAAACTATGATCTCTAGTTCTAGAGCCTGCCATATCAAAATATCGATCCCTGTCCACTCTATCATAACCATGAAGGAATTTAAAGACTGTCACCATATCCCCCCTCAATCTTCTAGCTGCGAGTGATGGTAAGTCTAATTCCCTCAGCCTCTCATCATAACTGAGATTGCATATTTCTGGCACCAGTTTCGTGGCATGTCTTTGAACTTTTTCAAGCTTAGCTATTTGCTTTTTCAAGTGCGGATTCCAAAAGGGGGCTGCATTTTCGAGTTTTGGCCTCACATAGGTTACATAAATACTTCTGAACATTTCCTTGTCCATGTGCCTGAAGACTACCCTTACATTTGATAAAAATGCATATGCTGCCCTTATTATGCCATTTATATGTATTTCTGGAGACAAATCTGCTAGTATGTTTACTCCTAGATCTCTCTCATTTTCTGTCTCTTGAAGTTGTACTCCAGCCACCGAGTAGTCAAGCTTGGGCCTTCTTGCACTTGTACCCATTCTCATTACCTTACATTTTGAAGTATTGAATTTCATTAGCCACTCTTCTGACCACTCATGCAGACTATTTAGGTCTTCCTGAAGTTCTCTACCATTGTTCTCAATTATTACTTTCTTCACAATCTTTGCATCATCTGCAAACATATTCATGAATGAATTTACAGACTCTGGTAGGTCATTTACATATACAAGGAACAAAAGTGGCCCTAAAACTGAACCCTGTGGAACTCCACTACTAACTCTTCTCCATTCAGACACTGAGTGTCTTACTCTAACCCTCTGTTCCCTTCCTTCTAAGTAAGTTTTTATCTATTTCAAGATATTTCCACCTATTCTAGCCATTGCTTGCAGCTTCCTAATAAGTCTCCCATGTGGAACAGTGTCAAACGCTTTCTGGAAGTCTAGGAATATGTAATCAGCCCAGCCCTCTCTTTCCTGTAAGATTCGGCTTACCTCATCATAAAATTCTAATAAGTTTGATACTGTTGATCTACCTTCTCTGAACCCATGTTGCCTCACTGACAAAAAGTTGAAAGATTCCAAGTCAAGAGAGATATGTTTCCTTAGTAGTTTCTCCATAATTTTGAAAACTATGCTGGTCAAGGAAACTGGTCTATAGTTCAGAGCCGTGTCCCTCCTTCCTTTTTTGAAGATAGGTATCACGTTTGCATGTTTCCAGCATCTTGGAATCTCTCCTGACTCCAGTGACTTTTTAAATATGATACTTAGTGCCACTGATATTGAGTTTGCGCATTTTTTAAGTACATGAGGGGATATGTCATGCCTTTGAGTAGAGGCACTGGGGACACGACGAGGAACTATCCGAAAGGACATTACATCAGAATGAATTAGCTTTTTGCAGTTATTAACTGGAGGACCTAATTTAACAACAAATCTGTACAAGAAATGTACAATATCTTTTGTAAGAAATATGGGAAGATAGTAGATTGCTGCATACCTGTCACCAAAGTAGGTGTAATTCATGCCAGAGAGAAATGGTTCGATAATGAGTGTAGAAGAGCTAAGGAGTGGAGAGACAAATGCTGGAAAAGGTATAGGAGGAGAAAAACATAAATGCATGGCAGACCTATAAAAGATCAAGAAATTATTACCTAAGTAAAAGAAGAGAGGCAGAGAGAGACTATGAAAAGGACATGACCAGGAACGCTAAAGAAAATCCCAAACTTTTTCACAGTTTTATCAGAGGAACACTGAAGGTTAAAAAACAGCTTTTAAAGCTTAAGAGAGCAAATGGAAGCATCACTGAAATGGATGAAGAAATCTGCAAATAATTGAACAAGGAGTTTCAATCAGTATTTACAGTGGAAAATACCCCACCCCCTCAGACTGCAGAGATAGAAGCTCATGGGCCTGTATTAGAGAACATCATCCTTTCAGCCACAGAGGTATGCAAAGGGCTGATGGAGTTAGATGTCCATAAAGCTACAGGTCCTGATGATATATTCCCTCATGTACTTAAAAAAAAGTGCAAATTCAATATCAGTGCACTAAGTATCATATTTAAAAAGTTGCTGGAGTCAGGGGAGATTCCAAGATGCTGGAAACAAGCGAACATGATACCTGTCTTCAAAAAGGGAAGGAGGGATACCGCTCTAAACTATAGACCTGTTTACTTCACCAGCATAGTTTGTAAAGTTATGGTGAAACTACTAAGGAAACATATCTCTCTTCACATGGACTCCTTCAACTTTTTGTCAGTGACAACATGGCCTCAGAGAAGGTAGATCAACAGTAACAAAAATATTAGAATTTTATGATGAGGTAAGCTGAATCTTACAGGAAAGAGAGGGCTGGGCAGATTGCATATTCCTAGACTTCCAGAAAGCATTTGACACTGTCCCATATGGGAGACTTATCAAGATGCTGCAAGCAATGGCAAGAATAGGTGGAAATGTCTTGAAATGGATAAAAACATACTTAGAAGGAAGGGAACAGAGGGTTAAAGTAAGGCACTCAGTGTCTGAATGGAGAAGAGTTAGTAATGGAGACGGGTTCAGTTTTAGGGCCACTTTTTTTCCTTGTTTATGTAAATGACCTACCAGAGCCTGTAAATTTATTCATGAATATGTTTTCAGATGATGCAAAGATTGTGAAGAAAGTAAGAAACGAGAACAATGGTAGAGAACTTCAGGAAGATCTAAATAGTCTGCATATGAGTAATCAGAAAAGTGGCTAATGCAATTCAGTACTTCAAAATGTAAGGTAATGAGAATGGGTGCAAGTGCAATAAGGCGCAAGCTTGACTACTTGGTGGCAGGAGTAGAAATTCAAGAGACAGAGAATGAGAGAGATCTAGGAGTAAACATACTGACCGATTTGTCTCCAGAAATGCATATAAATTGCATAGTAAGGGCAGCGTATGCTTTCTTGGCAATTGTAAGGGTAGCCTTCAGGCATATGGATAAGGAGATGTTCAAAAATATATATGTAACCTAAGTAAGGCCAAAACTTGAATAGGCAGCCCCCTTTTGGAATCCGCACTTGAGAAAGCACGTATTAAGTTCGAAAAACTTCAAAGACATGTCTTGAAACTGGTGCAAAGATTGTGAAGAAAGTGAGAAACGAGAATAATGGTAGAGAACTTCAGGAAGATCTAAATAGTCTGCATATGAGTGGTCAGAAAAGTGGCTAATGCAATTCAGTACTTCAAAATGTAAGGTAATGAGAATGGGTGCAAGTGCAATAAGGCTCAAGCTTGACCACTCGGTGGCAGGAGTAGAAATTCAAGACACAGTGAATGAGAGATCGAGGAGTAAACATACTGATCGATTTGTCTCCAGTAATGCATATAAATTGCATAGTAAGGGCAGCATATGCTTTCTTAGCAATTGTAAGGGTAGCCTTCAGGCATATGGGCAAGGAAATGTTCAAAAATATATATGTAACCTAAGCAAGGCTAAAACTTGAATATGCAGCCCCCTTTTGGAATCCGCACTTGAAAAAGCACGTATTAAGTTCGAAAAACTTCAAAGACATGTCACGAAACTGGTGCCAGTAATACGCAATCTCGTTTATAATGAAAGGTTGAGCAAATTGGACTTACCATTACTCGAAGCTAGAAGATTGAGGGGGGATATGGTGACAGGTTTCAAATTCCTTCATGAATATGACAGAGTGGATAGGGATCGATATTTTGATTTGGCTGGGACTAGAACTAGAGGTCATAGTTTGAAGCTTCATAAGAAAACTTCTTTGCAGGATGTAAGGAAGTACTTTTTTTTAGTGTAAATGTAGTTGATAATTGGAATTCGCTAAGCGAGAAGGCAGTTATTGCTAACTGAATCCGTAGTTTTAAGGACAAGTATGAAGAGTATCACTAAGTACAATATGGAACCAATCAGAAGGCGGGAAGTTACTAGCTAAGGGCTCTTTCCCTTAAGCACAATTAGGTAATTACAATTAAGTAACTACATAGTGCCTCCAATTTGATATAGCGCATTTCTTAAGTACAAAATGGGATATATCATCAGAACCTGTAGCTTTATGGAAATCTAACTCCATCAGCATTTTGCATACTTCTGTTGCTGAAAAGAGGATGTTCACTAATATCGGCCCATGAACTCCTATCGCTGCAATCTGAGGGGGTAGGGTATTTTCTGCTGTAAATACTGACTGAAACTCCTTGTTAATTTTTTCACAGATCTCTTCATCTGTCTTAGTGATGCTTCCATCCTCTCTCTTTAGTTTTAATCTTTTCTTTAACCTTCAGTTTTCCACTGATAAAGTTGTGGAAAAGTTTGGGATTTCTTTAGCTTTCATTGTTATATCCCATTCATAGTCTTTCTCTGCCTCGCTTCTTTTACTTAGGTAATCATTGTTTGCTCTTTTATAGGTCTACCAGGCATTTATGCTTTTTCTCTTCCTATACCTTTTCGTGCATTTGTCTCTCCACTCCTTAGCTCTCTTACACTCATTATGGAACCATTTCTCTCTGGCTTGAATAACTCCTATTTTGGTGGAAGTTATGCAACAATCTCCTATTTTTCCATATTTCTCTCAAAAGATGTCATACATTTCTTGTACAGATATGTTGTTAAATAAGGTCCTCCAGTCAATAACTGCAAAACTCGTTAATTTTGATGTAATTTCCATTCGGATAATTCCTCCTTGTGTCCTCAGTGCCTCTTCCTTCAAGCAGATCAACTTCAATGATATACTCCATCAACAACGCACAGTGGTCACTCTTTCCAACTGGTGCATCATATTCAATTTTTTCACATTATCTGTCAATACTAGATCAAACAGCAATGGCTCATCACCACCCCAGGCCCTCATTGGTTCCAATACATTTCGGTGTTGGAAATTCCCTTGTATGTAATCTAGAAATCTTGCCCTGAATGAGTCCTCACCACTGTGTGGGTCAAGATTTATTCAATCTGTATCTATATGATTAAAATCTCACTTAATCAAAATCCACGTGTGAACCTCCACACATGAAATATCAGCCCCAGACGTGACTTCTTTCTTTCTTTCCGCCATTTAGCAAGTCACGCTGGTGATTTTCCACCACAGTAAATCGTTTACTAGCTTCTACCACCACCTATTTTCCTATTCCTGTTGTCAAGACTTTAGCTGTAGCTAATAAATCGTCCATAATAACTGACTCAGTATCCTTTATCTGTTGTAATGCCATTGATATTCTGTCCGAAAATTGAGTCACAAACATTAACTATTCAGCTTTCTGACTGCAGTCTCTGGCCCATCAATCTAACCCAGTGTGACAGTGTTTTACTCAGTCACCAGAGGCTGTAGTAGATGCCTTATTAGTTAATTTAGTACCTTTTAACTGTCTTTTCATTTCGACTAAAGAAATTCTCACTCCTTGCATTTTGCAGGTTATGATTATTTGCAATTTTTTTCAGCTAATAATCAGTTTTATATATATCTTATTTAATTTTCTTGTACGTGTAGAAAGCATGATCCCAATATAAAAATCTCCCAGCTATTTCTCCATTTTCTGCCTTTTTTTTTTCTCATGAACAATACCGTAATCGTAGCGAGTCTGTTAGATATGTTGTTTACGCAATTTTCTTATTATAAAATTGCTTTGCTGATAAATATTGTTATATTATAGTAAAGCCTAAATAAAACTTTTTTCTCTTTTTTTCTCTTTCTCTTCTTCTTTCTATATTCTGTGAGAGGGAAAGCATAAAAATGAGGCCATCTCTGTCCCAAACCTCTCCCACCCATGAGTCGGGGGGAGGGGTAGCTATTAGGAGACTAAAACAGAAAATCAAGGATTTAGAGGCAATGGTTATAAGCCTTGATGAAAAAATTCGGAATATGGATAGAGAAATAAAAGAGAATGAAACACTCAGAGAGGAAATAAGACTTTTGGAGGAAGCAAATAAAGCACAAGGGCAGGAGAGAAAGGAACTAGAAAAACGAATAAAGAAACTGGAAGAGGAAAAGAGTGAACTAGAAACCAGAAATTCTAAACAAGAAGATAAAAACAAACAGCTGAACAACAACCTAAATGAATTAAATGTTAGTTCACTGCTCTCTTCTGAGAGAGACGAGATTGCAGCTTGGAATGTCCAAATTAAGGAAAATATTGAACAGTTTACAAAAGAGTTCCAGGAGTTGAATATGGAAAATGATGCCATGAAAACTTCCTTTGCTGAGGCACTAAAGGGGAATGTGGCAGTAAAAGAGGCTGTAAAGGTGGTGGCACTGGAAAACATACAAACAGTTGACTATAAAGAGACAGTAATAAAAAAAATGAAAGACGTTGTGATGGAAAGGGCAAATCCAATGATAAACAGGCCCTTGATAAAGAGAAGACTGTGGTAATCTCAGGCATAAGCGAATCCCAGGAGCCAACATGGCAGGGGAGACTTGAAGAAAATAAAGCTAGGGTTTTAGACCTGATAAGAAAGCTTGGAGAAGTTTGTGGTCCTGAGGATATTGTGAACATTCACCAACTAGGCAAATATTCGAGGGAAGGAAAGCCGAGACCAACAAAGGTAACCTTTGAGAGAGGGGAAACATGTAGGGATATATTGTTGAGAAAACAAAGTCTAAAAGACCTTCAAGAATTCAAAGAAGTGTTCATTAGACGATACAGAACACAGGAAGAGATGGGAAAGATCGAAAGCTTGTTGCAAGAGGCAAGAAGGTTAAATGAGGAAAGAAATGAAAAAGAGAAGAAAAATCTTCATTTCAGAGTTCTTCTACACAAAGGGGAGATAAAGAAGATAATGACAGAAGATCAGGGGATGGGGCATCATTAAGATTGTTATACACAAATGCTGATGGATTAGCTGGTAAGGCAGTAGAATTAAAAGATAGGATTCACAACAGTAAGGCAGATATAATAGCAATTACAGAGACTAAGTTGAGTGAGGACATAAACAGTGTCACAGGTTTTCCTAAGGGCTTCAGAATATTAAGGGTTGGAAGATCTGAGAGGACTGTTGGAGGGATAGCACTGCTCATAAGTGAAAGGATTCAAGTTGAAGAAATAAACTTGGCTATAGAAAGTGAGTTCAAGGGATTTCTTGTTGCTCGCATAAATACTGGGTCAGAGAGCATTTTAATAACTGTTGTATATAACCCACCAAGGAACCAGAATAGGATAGAAGTTCATGAGGAAAGTCACATAGGCACTATTGAAGTCATAAACTCAGTTGTTAACTTGGCACAGGAGAAAAAATGTAGGATTTTGATTATGGGAGATTTTAATCATAAAGAGATAGATTGGATAAATCTTGACCCACACAGTGGTGAGGACTCATTCGGGGCAAGATTCCTAGATTGCGTACAAGGGAATTTCCTACACAACATGTACTGGAACCAACGAGGGCCAGGGGTGGGGATGACCCATCACTACTTGATCTAGTGTTCACAGATAATGTGCTGGATATTGAAAAAATTGAGTATGAACCACCAATTGGAAAGAGTGACCACTGTGAGTTGTTGATGGAGTATATCATTGAAGATATTCTGCCTGAGAGTAGAGGCACTGAGGACATGAGGAGGAACTATCCAAAAGGAGATTACATCAAAATGAGTGAGCTTCTTGCAGTTATTGACTGGAGAACATTATTTTACAGCAAATCTGTACAAGAATTGTATGACATATTTTGTGAGAAATATGGAAAGATAGTAGATTGCTGCATACCTTTCACCAAAGTAGGTGTAATTCATTCCAGAGAGAAATGGTTTGATAATGAGTGTAAAAGAGCTAAGGAGTGGAGAGACAAATGCTGGAAAAGGTATAGGAGGAGAAAAAACATAAATGCCTGGCAAACCTACAAAAGAGCAAGAAATGACTACCTAAGTAAAAGAAGAGAGGCAGAGAGAGACTATGAGAGGGACATCACCAGGAAGGCTAAAGAAAATCCCAAGCCTTTCCACAGCTTTATCAGAGGAAAACTGAAAGTAAAAGAATAGATTTTAAGGCTTAAGAGAGAGGAGGGAAGCATCACTGAGACGGATGAAGAAATCTGCAAAGAATTGAACAAGGAGTTTCAGTCAGTATTTACAGTAGAAAATACCCCACCCCCTCAGATTGCAGAGATAGAAGCTCATGGGCAGGTATTAGAAAATATTTACCTTACAGCCACAGAGGTATGCAAGGCGCTGATGGAGTTAGATGTTCATAAAGCTACAGGTCCTGATGACATATCCCCTCATGTACTTAAAAAATGCACAAACTCAATATCAGTGGCACTAAGTATCATATTTAAAAAGTCACTGGAGTCAGGAGAGATTCCAAGATGCTGGAAACAAACAAACGTGATACCTATCTTCAAAAAGGGAAGGAGGGACACGGCTCTGAACTATAGACCAGTTTCCTTGACCAGCATAGTTTGGAAAGTTATGGAGAAACTACTAAGGAAACACATCTCTCTTGACTTGGAATCCTTCAACTTTTTTTCAGTGAGGCAACATGGCTTCAGAGAAGGTAGATCAACAGTAACAAACTTATTAGAATTTTATGATGAGGTAAGCCGAATCTTACAGGAAAGAGAGGGCTGGGCAGATTGCATATTCCCAGACTTTCAGAAAGCATTTGACACTGTTCCACATGGGAGACTTATTAGGAAGCTGCACTCAATGGCTAGAATAGATGGAAATGTCATGGAATGGATAAAAACTTAATTAGAAGGAAGGGAACAGAAGGTTAGAGTAAGACACTCAGTGTCTGAATGGAGAAGAGTTAGTAGTGGAGCTCCACAGGGTTCAGTTTTAGGGCCAGTTTTGTTCCTTGTATATGTAAATGACCCACCAGAGTCGGTAAATTCATTCATGAATATGTTTGCAGATGATGCAAAGATTGTGAAGAAAGTAAGAAACGAGAACAATGGTAGAGAACTTCAGGATGATCTAAATAGTCTGCATGAGTGGTCAGAAAAGTGGCTAATGAAATTCAATACTTCAAAATGTAAGGTAATGAGAATGGGTACAAGTGCAAGAAGACCCAAGCTTGACTACTCGGTGGCTGGAGTACAACTTCAAGAGACAGAAAATGAGAGAGATCTTGGAGTAAACATACTGGCAGATTTGTCTCCAGAAATACATTTAAATGGCATAATAAGGGCAGCATATGCATTCTTATCAAATGTTAGGGTAGCCCTCAGGCACATGGGCAAGGAAATATTCAGAAATATTTATGTAACCTATGTGAGGCCAAAACTCGAATATGCAGCCCCCTTTTAGAATCCGCACTTGAAAAAGCACATAGCAAAGCTTGAAAAAGTTCAAAGACATGCCACGAAACTGGTGCCAAAAATACGCAATCTCAGTTATGATGAGAGGCTGAGGGAATTAGACTTATCATCACTCGAAGCTAGAAGATTGAGGGGGATATGGTGACAGTCTTTAAATTCCTTCATGGTTATGATAGAGTGGATAGGGATCGATATTTTGATATGGCAGGCTCTAGAACTAGAGGTCATAGTTTGAAGCTTCGTAAGAAAACTTCTTTGCAGGATGTAAGGAAATACTTTTTCAGTGTAAGAGTAGTTGATAATTGGAATTGGCTAAGCGAGGAGGTAGTTAATGCTATCTCAATCCATAGTTTTAAGGGCAGGCATGATAAGTATCACCAAGTATAAAATGGAACCGATCAGGAGACGGGAAGATACGAGCTTTGGGCTCTTTCCCGTAAACACAATTAGGTAATCACAATTAGGTAATCAGCAAGAGCATTCTAGAGATTGTTTGCCAGTAACCTATTTTGCCCATAATATTTCTCGTTTTTTTTTATTTGCTTCTGCTTGTTGCACCTAAAATACTGCTTCTCCCTTGCATCTCTGCCATAATTACCTGCCAAGGACCACCACTACAGTAACCCTCGAATTTTATATGAGAAAATTACTGCTCTGAATATATATACTATAGGGGACCGAATGGTGATGTCACCAAGAGGGACGCTGAATTTCCCTCAATTGGCGGCCAAACATCCCTGAGGCAAGATCTTGCCTCAGCAGGCAAACTTACTTCAAACTTTTTTTATGTGGCGTCTTCACAGGAATTCATCTGGCACACACAAGGTGAGAGATAGTGAATGGTAAAGCTTGTTGGTCAAGCAAATTTGGAATTTGAGAAACTGGTTAAGTTTGTTACTGGTCAAATCCTAAGAAATTTTTCTCAGATTCCATTCCCATGCAAAACAAACTTTTGTAGATTGCCTAACTGGAATATCATTTGCCAAATTTAATTCCTTGACCTGGAAATTACCGCCGATATACATTGATAAGAATTTTCTTTCCCAGAGGGTGCCAAAGTAAAATCTCGTCCTCAGAAGATTGCTCATTACCACATAAAAATCTATCCCTTTCCCTAACGAATTCTAATTTCATTTCACCCTTTTCTATCATCGTAAATAATAGAAAGGTGTGTTTCGCATCACAACTCATAAATAAAGTGATTTACTATATAAATTGCAAATAATTAATAATTTAGCTAAAGTGTTTTATGCTATAAACTGCAAATAAATGATAAGTAATTTTACCCTGTGGTCATTCCCAATGTTTTTTGCCAAGCCCAATTTAATGAATACATACTGTATTTATCTGGCTGATTCTTCATATATTGGGAATAATGTTTTGAGTTAAAACTTGCAAATGCTTCCAAGGTGATTTTGCCCTTTTGGCACGGCAAATATTTCTGGCTAACCCAAACTGAATGAATACATATATTTATTTCGTAGATTCTCCCTTTATCATAAATCAAATGTTTTACCATTTCAATGGCAAATAATTAATAAGTAATTTTGCCCTATTAGCATTGCAAACTTTTATGGTTACACCCACACTTTAAGGAATACATACTGTATTTGTGTCGCTTATTCTTCATTTATTGCGAATAAATGAAGAAATGCCGGCAAATAATTAATGGCTCTGTAAGCTCTTACGGTAGCATAAATATTTCTGATTAGCTGCGACTAACCCGTCTGTGCAATCGCAGCGTCCTCTTTTCTACTCTACCCGCGTGACGGAGGCGATCGTCAATTCGAGACGGGAGTCGCGGCATCTCGTGCGGTGCCAGAAATCGGAACTGCGCTCGCCCCCTCCGGGAGATAGCTTGTGGTAGAGCTCGTGGTCGAGCGACTTGGGAATTCGAGAAACTGGTTAAATTTATTCCAGCTTTCCAAAAATTAACTCAATTACTCTTTAATGCCTCACTGCCTTTCCAAAAGTAAAAAAAAAGTCGAATTCCGAGTTTCGTCTAACCGAGTAGCGGTAGTACGAGAGGGGGGTGTGCAAGTATAGTAATATCTGTCCTGTCTGTTTGTGAGCTCTTAACCGAGTTCAATACTTTGAGTCCCTTTAGTAAAACAGAAACTTCACCACCTCCCCACACCCAGCTAACCTTTTTACTTCATTATGAAAACGTGTACTTGTCTCCGTAAGCAGTGCAACCTTTTAAACATTGCAAAAACGTCAAACAAACCCTGTGTAAAAAGGAAGAGGAAGAACATTGGCTTGTATTTTACTAGAAGAAGGAAAGGAATATGGGGCCAACTCATGGTAATTACATGAATCTATCCATAGAAAGCAGCAGAACCAAGAGACGACAAATGTATTTTAGCTAAAGAGTTCTGGATGCACAGTATAGTTTACCCAACAAAGTAATAGAGGCAGCAAGAGTGGCATCCTTTGAAAAACGGCTGGAAATATAATTATGAGAAAAAGTCTGTAACCACCCCAGGCCGCCACCATATCAGTTTGAACATTGATGAAGCTGTAGATCTGGACTTAGAGGCCCAAAGGCCCTGCATAAATTACTGCTGTAAGGAAAGGTTTTAGGTAAGAAGAGGAGGACTGGAATTTTTTTTTTTAATTAAAATTATTTTTTATATTGTTGTTGTAAGTCTTAAAGCCTACAGAGAATAAAGTTAAAGCATTGTATCTGCAAAGGCTATAACTATTGAAAGTTATAATATCAAGATATATAATTTGAAATATGGATTTGTCATCAGTTCTCAAAAATGGTTTGCCTGTGGCATTCTCTTAGGAAGGGAATAAAGATTATTATGTTGCTATGTTGATTTTAAAATGTGAAAAAAAAGTATGGCACATATTTATTTACACACCAAATCGGATGAAATGTATTTGATTTGGTTAGTTTAGTCCATCTCTAGTTAGAGATAATGAGGGTGTGAAAGCAAACAGTTACTGCAAAGTTAGTGATTATTCTCTGAAGTATGATAATTAGAATTACAAACTGTTACTTATTATTGCAATATTAAGGGATTGATTGCAGGAGGTTTTCAATAATAGACACAAAGGCAAAAAAGAAAACACTAACCAGATTAAGTCATTACCTTGATTATTCGGCCATGTTCAATGATGTCAGGAAAAAGATACGTTTCATGCACCCCTTCTATTTTTGAAATAAACTTGACAAACCTAATGTAACTAACCTAACAGAACCTTAAATAACTAACCGAACCCAGTTAACTTTTAGAGTGCTTATCTAGTCTTATATTAATGGTGCTACTTTAACATGCGGTCTACTGAAGTATCTGTAGTCTATGCTGTGAAATGACATGTAGCGTACAGCTTACCTTTCGCGGTATGAAATTCTTACCTGTGCTAACCCCTTTTTATCCTTTTGACCTGAGTACTCATGACCAGTGTATAGAAATCAATTTATTACCTATACTTACCTAACCTAACCCAAGGATATGTTTGGTTAAGGGGCAGGTTATATTAAGTTAGGTAAGGATGGGTTAGGCTATATCCTGCAGCATAAAGTTCTTCCAGTGGAGGTAGGCTGCACACTGAACGGTAAAAGTGCAGGTAGAATGCACACTGGTGTACAGTGCAGATAGATCACGCACTCAGGTCTAAATAGCCTGGTAGACCACGCACTAAAGTAGTATCATATTATTGATAATAATGTATAGAATTATGACTAGCAGCCTTCGGAATAGGCGAGAAAAATAGTTGTGCTCATGTAATGTTTCTTATATTATTTCAATATATTCATTCTTAGTTTGACCCTTGAACCAGATTATATAACATTCTCTTTTCTTCTTGTTGAAAACAAAACTCCTATTTTGTTTACGGAATGAAACTAAGGTTAGAGCCTGTAAATGGTTCTCATATCAACTTCATCATGTCAAATATGGTTAAGAAATTAAATATAAAGAGATATGTGTGATTCCAAAATTTAAAGTGATTAATACTGTGTGTATTAAGTACACACAGGAAACATGCTCAAGTACAACCTTTTCCTAAGAAGGGTGACCACTCTGTTCCTTCAATACTTTTGACCTATTGCCCAAACCTCTGCTATTGCTAAAGTTTTCAAATGCTTTGATCAATTCTCACTTCTTGAAACATATTAAATCTAACCTGCTTATCTCTTATCACCAGTATGGCTTCTGCAAGGCAAGATCCACTGGTGACCTCCTGTCCTAGTTTTGAAGAGAATATATATAT